>JAWVGU010000003.1:1200000-1504020 GCA_037039885.1 Miamiensis avidus | reverse complement strand
CCCCAACCCCAACCCCAACCCCAACCCCAACCCCAACCCCAACCCCAACCCCAACCCCAACCCCAACCCCAACCCCAAAAATGCTAATTATATATATTCATAATAACATTATAATATCATATAACTTGATTTGATTAATAATAAATAACGATGCATATTTTATAAGATAAAATAAAATAAACTAATAAAATTTAAAAATTAAATATTTTTAATAAATTTTTTTGTTAAAGATATAATTATATTATTTTTAAGTCTAATTTTTTGTTTTAAATGATTGAATACTTTTAAATAACTTTTTTAATAATTTGATATATATAAGATAGGTGTTTATAATTTTAAACATGCTATTTGTATATAATATGAGCAGTAAGTTATGTAAAAATATATAAAATATGGAAAATTTATTTTTGAAATTTGATATTTAGCTCATTTAATGTTTTTTTATTAACTCTATTGTAATTTAATCATATTTTCCATTTCTTGCAATTTTTAACGAAGCTACAAATTTTCCTAAAGCAAATCTGTTTAATTAGAAGCTTCTGAAGAAAAAGAATTATCATTTAAACTACCTTCTTCTTCTTATTCTTTATACTTTGATACCTGATCTTCAAGAGTAAGGGTTTACTGTAGTAAACGGGAATTAGTTTTTTATAACTATTCCAACATTTGATGGCTCTGCTTAATTTCTTGTCTTAAACCTTATATTTCTTCATTTTTATCTTCTAATTCTTCATTGAATTCTAATTATAAAATATAAAAAATATTTGATTAAAATAGCACTAAATACAAATAATTATATACTTTAAGTAGCTTCTTGTATTTTTATTTTCGTTTAATCATTAATTTATTAACTATTTTACTAAGATATCATATTTTACTAATCATGTAATTTTTCTATTTGTTATTACATCTATTACATTTCTATATAAGAAAAAATATTCATAATAATTAATATAGTTTTATATATTTTACATTTCTTCTATTATTCTTGTAAATTCATTTTTCTTTATTAATTTTCAGCTTAATTTGATTTTATTAAACTTTCACTTTCTTATAATTTCTTTTACAATTCATGAAGATTATTTTATTCCATTGCAATTTGTTCCATTCTCTTCTATAGCTTGATATGAAGCGTTGAATTATCTTTTTCCAATGTATTTTTTTCATTTTCGTGTTATTTCTTATATTTAAAAATAAAAATAATTAATTATAAATTATTATATATAAATATTTTTACAATTTATTTAGAATATTTTTCACTTAATGACTAGTATTATATCAAATTTTGGTTTAGTTCTTAAATTTTATTTTGATGTTCTAAATTTTATTCTTTTTTCTATGCTGTAAGATCTTATATTTACTAGTTGAAATCATTTTTAGTTATTTCCTTTATATTTTCTAATTCATTTTATTATTCTTATTCTTTTATTTTGATTTCATATTATGAATCTTCTTTTAATTTATCTATATTTTATAAATTTGTTCAAAAATATTAAAGTAATATATTTTGTGTTACATAATATTTGCTAGTGTTCTTCTTTTTAGTGATAATTTCTTACAAAATTTATTTATTTTCTTATTAAATTTACTTATTCAAATTGGAAATATCTTCTATTTCACTTTTTTATGTGTTTATTTCATTGGTCATTTTACCAACTTATTCAGATTGCTAAAGTATTATACTTTTAATAACCGAAATTTGCTTTTGTATTTTCAAAAATGGGTCTTCAGATTTTGTTTCGTCAATTAACTTCCATTCTCACTGAATTTATCATCGTTCGCATCATCATGTTGATTATTTTGGTTTTATGATGTTTATGCTTAAATTAATATGTTTATATCATTTTAAATTTATTTTAATTTTTGAAATTAATAATCTTCAATTTCTTTTAATCTAATATTTTCCTCGGTTAAATTTTATATTTGTTAACTCATTTTTAAGTTAATTCTTCATTTTACTTTAAATACATGCTTTCCATTTCTGTTTTGCTTTATTTTTCATTTTAGTATTTAATTGCATACTCATCTATTTTTAATCATAATCTCTTTTCAAATTTTCTAATTATAGATTGGCCTCCTCCATTTCTTTGCTATATTCTTTATTATTTTGTTCCATTTATTTTATTTCATTGATTTTTTAATCTAATTCAAAGTTTAATTATTTTATTATTTCTTGATTTTATTATTATTAATCATGCAAAGATTTTAATTAAGTTTAAAGTTCTTCGGTCTTTTATAAGATTTACTTATCTTTAGATTCCTCCATTTCTTTTTTAAGAATTTCCTTACTTTTCTATTCTTATTCCAATTCTTCTTCTTATTTATTTTATAATATTTTTAATGATTCTTTCAAATGATTTTCTTATTCTTAATACTATTAGAAATCCACTTCATATTATTAGATTTGTTACTTTTATTTTTAAATTAACTATTCATTTTCTTGGTTTTTAACTTCTAATTGTTTTATATTTTCTAAGAGTGATGGTATTTAATCTAATTCAATATTCTTGTTTTATAATTAGAGAGTTATATCATCATTTTAACTTTATAACTATTAAATACATTTATTATTATGATGTATTTAAATTTCAAATTCTTATTATTTAGCTTTCTTTTCGCTTTCTATTGATTGAATTTAAAGATTTAATATTTTAATTTTTTCAACTTAATCATCTATAATTGATTTAAATTTTTCCTCGTTTTGTTATAATTCATTTTTAAATTACACCTATTATTCTTTACTTTCTTACATACAAACTTCTAATTTTTATTCACTTATTTGTAATTAATTTTCATTTTTTTCTTCCTATTAAATAATTAGCTTCTCCATATTTTATAAATCTATTTTAAGGTTTTATATAACTTATTAATTGTTTAAATTTTAATTTTCCTATTCTATTTTAGTATTTTAAATATCATCTATTTCTTATTTTAGTTTTTATATTAAAGCCTTTTCAGATATGGATTTCATATTTTATTTTTTAATTTAATGTTTAATTCTCATTAATTTAAAGTTAAAATCATTTCCCTATTTTATTTATAAAATTAATTTAATATATAATATATTAAATAAAATTTTTATTATTATTAATTAATAATCTTTACAAAATCATTTACGATAGTGGTTTATTATTTTTCAGCATATGAAGATTATGAAGAAAAATTTGATTATGAATCACTATCACCTTCCGAATCATTTTATTTCTAATGGTTTAATTAATAAAATTATTATTGTTTACTTATTTTATGAATAAATTAATATACTTTTCGTCAATTATCTATTATAGTTCGCATTCTAATTAATTTAATAAAGATTGTTATGATGAAAGGGTTTGAGACAAATTTATTATTTAAGTTTCATATGATAACTTTAGTTCTTAAATAGAAGCATTTTTTAGTTTTTCAAATTCTTCGATTTCATGTTATGAATCTTCTTTTAATTGATCTATATTTTATAAATTTTTTTTTAAAGAAATTTATATTTCTGTGTTACCTAATATTTGCTAGTGTTCTTCTTTTTTAGTGTTAATTTCTTACAAAATTTATTTATTTTCTTATTAAATTTGCTTATTCTAATTGGAAATATCTTCTATTTCACTTTTTTATGCGTTAATTTCATTGTTCATTTTACCAACTTATTCAGATAGCTAAAATATTATACTTTTAACCATTGAAATTTGCTTTTGTATTTACAAATATGTGTCTTCATATATCTTTATTTATTTTTAAAAATTAAAATACTTTAATAATATAAAATTTTGCTATACCGAATAAGTAAGTTTTTAATCAAAAGATCTTGAATCATTTTCGTCATAAGAAATTGCATTCTCTTTAAAATTATCATCGTTAACATCAGCATATTGATTATTTTTGTTTTATGATGTTTATGCTTAAATTAATGTGTTAATATCATTTTTAATTTCTTTTAATTTTTGAGACTTATAATCTTCAATTTCTTTTAATCTAATATTTTCCTCGGCTAAATTTTATATTTGTTAACTCAATTTTTAAGTTAATTCTTCATTTTACTTTTTATACAGGCTTTCCATTTCAATTTTGCTTTATTATTCATTTTGGTGCAAATTTGTATACTCATCTATTTTTTAATCGTAATCTCTTTTCATATTTTCTAATAATAAATTGGCCTCTTCCATTTCATTTCTATATTATTTATTATTTTATTCCATCTATTTTATTTCATTGATTTTTTCATCTAATTTAAAGTTTAATTATTAAATTATTTCAAGATTTTATTTTTCTTTTAATTCTATTTCTTTTATTTATTAATCATGCAAAGTTTTTAATTAAATTTAAAGTTCTTCGGTCTTTTATAAGATTTATTTATCTTTAGATTCCTCCATTTCTTTTTTAAGAATTTCCTTACTTTTCTATTCTTATTCCAATTCTTCTTCTTATTTATTTTATAATATTTTTAATGATTCTTTCAAATGATTTTCTTATTCTTAATACTATTAGAAATCCACTTCATATTATTAGATTTGTTACTTTTATTTTTAAATTAAATATTCATTTTCTTGGTTTTTCACTTCTAATTGTTTTATATTTTCTAACAGTGATGGTATTTAATCCAATTCAATATTCTTGTTTTATAATTAGAGAGTTATATCATCATTATAACTTTATAATTATTAAATAGATTTATTATTTTATTGTATTTGAATTTCAAATTCTTATTATTTAGCTTTCTATTCAGTTTCTATTGATTGAATTTAAAGATTTAATATTTTAATTTTTTCAACTTAATCCTCAAAAATTAATTTAAATTTATCCTCATTTTGTTATATTTCGTTTTTAAATTACACTTATTATTCTTTACTTTCTTACATACAAACTTCTAATTTTTATTCACTTATTTGTAATTAATTTTATATCTACTCCATATTTTACAAATCTATTTTAAGATTTTATATAATTTATTAATTATCTAAAATTTAATTTTCCTATTCTATTTTAGTATTTTAAATATCATCTATTTCTTATTTTAGTTTTTATATTAATGCCTTCTCAGATATGGATTTCATATTTTATTTGTTAATTTTATGTTTAATCGTCATTAATTTAAAGTTAAAATCATTTCCCTAAGTATAGAATTAATTTAATATATAATATATGAAATTAAATTTTTATTATTAATAAATAATCTTTACAAAATCATCTGCGATAGTGCTTTATTATTATTCAACAAAAGATAATTTTGAATGATTATCATCTTCCGAATCATTTTAATTTCTAATGGTTTAATTAATAAAATTATTATTGTTTACTTATTTTATATTATTTAAATAAATTAATATACTTTTCGTCAATTATCTATTATAGTTCACATTCTAATTAATTTAATAAAGATTGTTATGATTAAAGAGTTTGAGATAAATTTATTATTTAAGTTTCATATTGTTAAATAGAAGTATTTTTTTGTTTTTCTAATTCTTCAATTTCATGTTATGAATCTTCTTTTAATTTATCTATATTTTATAAATTTGTTCAAAAATATCAAAGTATTATATTTCTGTGTTACCTAATATTTGCTAATGTTCTTCTTTTTTAGAGATAATTTCTTACAAAATTTATTTATTTTCTTATTAAATTTACTTATTCAAATTGGAAATATCTTCTATTTCACTTTTTTATGTGTTTATTTCATTGGTCATTTTACCAACTTATTCAGATTGCTAAAATATTATACTTTTAATAACCGAAATTTGCTTTTGTATTTTAAAAATTGGGTCTTCAGATCTTGTTTCGTCAAATTAACTTCCATTCTCACTGTAATTATCATCGTTCGAATCATCATATTGATTATTTGGTTTTATGATGTTTATGCTTAAATTAATATGTTAATATCATTTTCAATTTATTTTAATTTTTGACATTAATAATCTTCAATTTCTTTTAAATTGATATTTTCCTCAGCTAAATTTTATATTTGCTAACCAATTTTATAATTTTATTCTTCATTTTACTTTTTATACAAGCTTTCCATTTCAATTTTGCTTTATTATTCATTTTAGTATTTAATTTCATACTCATCTATTTTTAATCGTAATCTCTTTTCATATTTTCTAATAATAAATTGGCCTCTTCCATTTCATTTCTATATTATTTATTATTTTATTCCATCTATTTTATTTCATTGATTTTTTCATCTAATTTAAAGTTTAATTATTAAATTATTTCAAGATTTTATTTTTCTTTTAATTCTATTTCTTTTATTTATTAATCATGCAAAGTTTTTAATTAAATTTAAAGTTCTTCGGTCTTTTATAAGATTTACTTATCTTTAGATTCCTCCATTTCTTGTTTAAGTATTTCCTTACTTTTCTATTCTTATTCTAATAATTCTTATTATTTATTTTATAATATTGTTAATGATTCTTTCAAATGATTATCCTATTCTTCGTACTTTAATTAGAAATTTAATTCAATTTGTTCTATTTGTTACTATTAAATTTAAATTAATTTTTCATTTTCTTGGTTTTTAACTTCTAATTTTTTATATTTTCTTAGAGTGATGGTATTTAATCCAATTCTATATCCTTGTTTTATAACTAGAGAGATATATCATCATTTTAACTTTATAGTTATTAAATAGATTTATTATTTTATTGTATTTGAATTTCAAATTCTTATTATTTAGCTTTCTTTTCAGTTTCTATTGATTGAATTTAAAGATTTAGTATATTAATCTTTTCAACTTAATCTTCAAAAATTAATTTAAATTTATCCTAGTTTTGTTATAATTCATTTTTAAATTACACTTATTATTCTTTACTTTCTTACATACAAACTTCTAATTTTTATTCACTTATTTGTAATTAATTTTCATTTTTTTCTTCCTATTAAATAATTAGCTTCTCCATATTTTATAAATCTATTTTAAGGTTTTATATAACTTATTAATTGTTTAAATTTTAATTTTCCTATTCTATTTTAGTATTTTAAATATCATCTATTTCTTATTTTAGTTTTTATATTAATGCCTTTTCAGATATGGATTTCATATTTTATTTTTTAAGTTTATGTTTAATTCTCATTAATTTAAAGTTAAAATCATTTCCCTATGTATAGAATTAATTTAATATATAATATATTAAATAAAATTTTTATTATTATTAATAAATAATCTTTACAATATCATTTACGATAGTGCTTTATTATTATTCAACAGAAGATGATTATGAAGAAGAATATGATTATGAATCGCTATCATCTTCCGAATCATTTTAATTTCTAATGGTTTAATTAATAAAATTATTATTGTTTACTTATTTTATATTATTTAAATAAATTAATATACTTTTCGCCAATTATCTATTATAGTTCGCATTCTATTTCATTTAATAAAGATTGTTATGATGAAAGAGTTTGAGACAAATTTATTATTTAAGTTTCATATTATTAAATAGAAGTATTTTTTTATTTTTCTAATTCTTCAATTTCATGTTATGAATCTTCTTTTAATTTATCTATATTTTATAAATTTGTTAAAAAACATTAAAATAATATACTATATGTTCAAAAAATAATAAAATCACTAATCTATATAGGCAGAAGAATGTGAAAAAAATAAAATAAAATTTTTTTGAAGTATATTTTTATTAAATTTTTTTTTTAAGAAAGCTATATTTCTGTGTTACCTAATATTTGCTAGTGTTCTTCTTTTTTAGTGATAATTTCTTACAAAATTTATTTATTTTCTTATTAAATTAGCTTATTCAAATTGGAAATATCTTCTAATTCACTTTTTTATGTGTTTATTTCATTGGTTATTTTACCAACTTATTCAGATTGCTAAATTATTATACTTTTAATAATCGAAATTTGCTTTTGCATTTTCAAAAATGGATTTTCAGATCTTGTTTCGTCAAATTAACTTCCATTCTCACTGTAATTATCATCGTTCGCATCATCATGTTGATTATTTTAGTTTTATGACTAAATTAATGTGTTAATATCATTTTAAATTTCTTTTAATTTTGAAATTAATAATCTTCAATTTCTTTTAATCTAATATTTTCCTCAGCTAAATTTTATATTTGTTAACTCAATTTTAAGTTAATTCTTCATTTTACTTTATATACATGCTTTCCATTTCTGTTTTGCTTTATTATTCATTTTAGTATTTAATTGCATACTCATCTATTTTTAGTCGTAATCTCTTTTCATATTATCTGATTATAAATTGGCCTCCTCCATTTAATTTCTATATTATTCATTATTTTATTCCATCTATTTTATTTCATTGATTTTTTCATCTAATTTAACGTTTAATTATTTTATTATTTCTTGATTTTATTTTTCTTTTAATTCTATTTCTTTTATTTATTAATCATGCAAAGTTTTTAATTAAATTTAAAGTTCTTCGGTCTTTTATAAGATTTACTTATCTTTAGATTCCTCCATTTCTTTTTTAAGAATTTCCTTACTTTTCTATTCTTATTCCAATTCTTCTTTATATTTATTTTATAATATTTTTAATGATTCTTTCAATTGATTTTCTTATTCTTATTACTATTAGAAATTCATTTCATATTATTAGATTTGTTACTTTTAATTTTAAACTAAATATTCATTTTCTTGGTTTTAAACTTCTAATTGTTTTATATTTTCTAACAGTGATGGTATTTAATCCAATTCAATATTCTTGTTTTATAATTAGAGAGTTATATCATCATTTTAACTTTATAATTATTAAATAGATTTATTTTTATGATGTATTTAAATTTCAAATTCTTCTTATTTAGCCATCTTTTCGCTTTTTACAGATTCAATTTATTGATTTAGTATTTTATTTTTTTTAACTTAATCGTCAAAAATTGAATTAAATTTATCCTCGTTTTGTTATATTTCGTTTTTAAATTATACCTACTATTCTTTACTTTCTTACATACAAATTTCTAATTTTTATTCACTAATTTGTAATTAATTTTATATCTTCTCCATTTTTTATAAATCTATTTTAAGGTTTTATATAATTTATTAATTGTTTAAAATTTAATTTTCCTATTCTATTTTAGTATTTTAAATATTATCTATTTCTTATTTTAGTTTTTATATTAAAGCGTTTTAAGATATGGATTTCATATTTTATTTTTTAATTTTATGTTTAATTCTCATTAATTAAATATTAAAATCATTTCCCTATGTATAAAATTAATTTAATATATAATATATTAAATAAAATTTTTATTATTAATAATAAATAATCTTTACAATATCATTTACGATAGTGCTTTATTATTATTCAACAGAAGATGATTATGAAGAAGAATATGATTATGAATCGCTATCATCCTCCAAGTCATTTTCATTCCTAATGGTTTAATTAATCAAATTATTATTATTTATTACTTATTTTATATTATTTAAATAAATTAATATACTTTTCTTCAATTATCTATTATAGTTCGCATTCTAATTAATTAAATAAAGATTGTTATGATGAAAGAGTTTTAGACAAATTTATTATTTAAGTTTCATATTATTAAATAGAAGTATTTTTTTATTTTTCTAATTCTTCAATTTCATGTTGTGAATCTTCTTTTAATTTATCTATATTTTATAAATTTTTTAAAAAACATTAAAGTAATATATTTTTGTGTTACCTAATATTTCCTAGTGTTATTCTTTTTAATGATAATTTCTTACAAAATTTATTTATTTTCTTATTAAATTAGCTTATTCAAATTGGAAATATCTTCTAATTCACTTTTTTATGTGTTTATTTCATTGGTCATTTTACCAACTTATTCAGATTTCTAAAATAATATACTTTTAATCATCGAAATTTGCTTTTGTATTTTCGAATATGTGTCTTCATATATCTTTATATATTTTTAAAAATTTAAATACTTTAATAATATAAAATTTTGCTATACCGAAGAAGTAAATTTTTAATCAAAAGATCTTGATTCATTTTCCTCATAAGAACTTCCATTCTCACTGTAATTATCATCGTTCGCATCATCATGTTGATTATTTTGGTTTTATGATGTTTATGCCTAAATTAATGAGTTAATATCATTTTCAATTTCTTTTAATTTTTGACATTAATAATCTTCAATTTCTTTTAATCTAATATTTTCCTCAGCTAAATTTTATATTTGTTAACTCAATTTTTAAGTTAATTCTTCATTTTACTTTATATACATGCTTTCCATTTCTGTTTTGCTTTATTATTAATTTTAGTATTTAATTGCATACTCATCTATTTTTTAATCATAATCTTTTTTCATATTTTCTAATTATAGATTGGCCTCCTCCATTTCATTTCTATATTCTTTATTATTTTGTTCCATCTATTTTATTTCATTGATTTTTAATCTAATTTAACGTTTAATTATTTTATTATTTCTTGATTTTATTTTTCTCTTAATTCTATTTCTTTTATTTATTAATCATGCAAAGTATTTAATTTAATTTAAAGTTCTTCGGTCTTTTATAAGATTTACTTATCTTTAGATTCCTCCATTTCTTTTTAAGAATTTCCTTACTTTTCTATTCTGATTCCAATTCTTCTTATTATTTATTTTATAATAATTTTAATGATTCTTTCAAATTATTTTCTTATTCTTAATACTATTAGAAATCCACTTCATATTATTAAATTTGTTATTATTAATTTTAAATTTCTTTTTCATTTTCTTGGTTTTTCACTTCTAATTGTTTTATACTTTCTAAGAGTGATGGTATTTAATCTAATTCTGTATCCTTGTTTTATAACTAGAGAGATATATCATCATTATAACTTTATAGTTATTAAATTTATTTATTATTTTATTGTATTTGAAATTCTAATTCTTCTTATTTAGCTTTCTTTTCGCTTTCTACGGATTCAATTTAAAGATTTAGTATTTTTATTTTTTCAACTTAATCGTCAATTATTGACTTAAATTTATCCTCGTTTTGTTATATTTCGTTTTTAAATTACACCTTCTATTCTTTACTTTCTTACATACAAACTTCTAATTTTTATTCACTAATTTGTAATTAATTTTATATATTCTCCATTTTTGTAAATCTATTTTAAGTTTAGATATTATTTATTAGTTATTTACAATTTAATTTTCCTATTCTATTTTATTATTTTAAATATCATCTATTTCTTATTTTAGTTTTTATATTATAGCCTTTTGAGATACTACTTTTACATTATATTTTTTAAACTCATGTTTAATTCTCATTAATTAAATATTAAAACCATTTCCCTATATTTTAATTTATTAATCTTATAAAGTATTCGAAAAAATATTAAAATTTTAATTAATAGTATTTACAAAATCATTTAAAATAGTATTTTATTTTTGATTAGTAGAGTGGGATTACGAAGAAGAGCACGATTAAGAATCACTACTTTCATCATTATCATTTTCATTTCTAATTAATAAAATATTTCATATTTTATATTTTTATCAATATTTATTTATACTGTTTTATAAATAAATTTACTTTAAATCAATAATATCCTACAATTCTTCTTCTAATTGATTTAACAAAGATGACTATTATGTCAAATTTTGTGACAAATTCATAATTTATTTTTCATTTTAAAGTTTTATTTCTGAAATTATTGAATTTTTCTATTTTTCAAATACTTCAATTGATTGCTAATTTTCTACTTTTTATTATTCTATATTATAAAAATTTAATAAATATATAAAATTTTATATTTCTAATAATATTACCTACTAGACTCTAAAGCTATTATTTTTTTGTTACTATTTCTTATTATAAATTGTATAAATTTTATTGAAGTTTATTGTTTTATTATTCTAATTCAATATAATTTTATTTTTCATTTTCATATTTAAGTTTATACTCTTTCATATTTTCCTCGCTATCTATTTTTATTTTGTCCATTTATTATTTTGCTTCTTTCTTTTCATTAATATATTATTAAAGTTGTTATTAAATTTATTATTTTCAATGTTGTTTTCATTTAATTTTAAGTTTAATTATTTAATTATTTCTTAGCTTGATTCTTATCTTATTTAATCTTCTTTTAATTATTATTCTATCTGAGTTTTATATTACAATGTAATATCTTTTTCATTCTACTATTAACTTTAAATTACTTTTTCATTTTCTTGATTTTTTACTTCTAATTCTCTTATGCTTTCTAAGAGTAATGGTACTTCATCCAATTCTATATTTTTGTTTTATAATTCGACAGTTATATCATTATTTAAACTTTATAATGATTAAATAGATTTTTTATTTTATTGTAATTAAATTTCAAATTCTTCTAATTTAGTTTCATTTTCTCTTTCAATCTATTGGATTTTATGATTTAGTAATTTATTTTACTCCACTTATTCTTCAATAATTAGCTATAATTTTTCATTTTGTTGCTATAAATCACTTTAAAATTACAACTACTATTCATTACTTTCTTCCAAACAAACTTTTTTATATCTTCAATTTCTTACTTTAGTTTTAAAATTAAAGCTTTCTGAGTGTTATCTTTCAAATTATATTTTTTAAACTTATGCTTAATTCTCATTAATTTCAAATTAAAATCATTTCCCTAGTTTAGAATTATTTCATTTATATAAAACTATTATTATTAAAAAAAATTCATTACAAAATCACTTATAACAGTATGTTCTTATTGCTCAAAAGAGAAAGATTTAGAAGAAGAACATGATTATGAATCGCTATTATCATCTTAATCATTTTCATTTCTAATGATTTAAAAATAAAATAATATTATAGTTATATTGTTTGATATTTTAAATTAATCGATTTACTCTTATTCAATAACTTGTTACAATTCACCTTCTAATTAATTTAGTATAGACTACGATTATGATAGACTTTGGGACAAATTTAGAATTTATTTTTCAAATTGTAATTTTATTTCTTATATTGAAATATTTTTTTATTTTTCAATTTCTTCAATTTCACTTTATGATTCTTCTTTTTATTGCTCTATATTTTATAATATAAATAAAGATATTATAACAATATTTATTTTTAATGTTACCTAAAATTTACTAATACTTTTCATTTTTATCTTCCATTTCTAATTTTATGTTTGATATATTTTATTATAATTCATTATTTTTATTTTAATCTGTTCCGAAAAACTAGAAATATTTTCTAGTTCACTTTATTTTACATTAATTTCTTAGGTGATTTTTTTTATCTATTCAGATTGTTAAAATGTTATTTTTTTAATTATTGAAATGAGTTTTTCTAACTTCTTATATATGTCTCCATATTCCTTATTTAATTTAAAAACATTAATTTAATTGTTTTTAAGATAAAAAAATTTTTGCTTTACCAAAGAATTAAATTATTAATTGTCATTTTTTCCTGTTGAATTTTCATTATATTGACTGGAATTCTCACTAAAGAGGTCATCATTCACATCATCGTATTAATTTTAATTATATGTTGTTTATTCTGAAATGAAAAGTTAAATATCATTTTCCATTTCTTATAATTTTTTAGATTAAAAATCTTCAACTTCTTTTAACCTTACATTTTCTTCGACTAAATTTGTTATTTGTTAAGTTAATTTTTATTTTAATTCCTCATTTTATTATGTATATTTATTTTCCATTTCAATTTAAATTTATTTTTCATTATCGTACAATATTTTATATTCCTAATTTTACTCTCTTAAATTAAATATGTTTTAAGCTAGTTCTTTCATATTATCTAATTTAAATTATATGTCCTGCTTTTCTTTATTTTAATTTTCTTATTTTACTAACTATACTACAAGTTGAGTTTCATTTTCTATATCGTTTCTTGCATTAAATAACTGCTCTTCTGTTGATTAGCATTACTATTGCATTTTTAAACATAATTCAGATTAAATTTTATGTTTATCTCCTAAAATTTGAATATGTTTTTTTATTTTAAAAAGTTAAGTTCAAATTCCTAAAATTATAATAAATAATAATTATTTTAAAATCATAGATAGTTATGATATTTTTAATTTACGGTTTTATTTATTGATTTTTTTTATTAGGATTAAATGCTTTCATTGTTATTTTAAGATAAATTAGAAGCTTAAGAAGAAAGAGACATTGAACTTTCGCAATCTTCATCTTTTTAGTTTTATTGTATTAAAATATCAATTAACTCTTCAAATTTATTTTCTGCAATTTTTGAAAAATTTTTCAGATCTTAGTTTTCATCAACAAAACAACCTAATTACTAAGCGAATTTTTCCGACTACAACTCTAATTATTCTTAAGAATTTATAATTTCTTGTTTCAAGGTTGCAATCTCTTGGTCATATTATTAATGTAAAATATCAATTTGATTTTAGTTTTTCTTTTTCTTTGCTTCATATTTTTCTATTTCCTTTTCGATTTTTAAGTACAGTAATTGCTATTCTAAATATTGATTTTCTTATTTTTCTTATTTTGGGGGAAGTTGCATTTTAGTTTCTGATGCTGAAGAAAATGAAGCATAAGAAGTAGAACTTGTAATTTCTTATTCCTCTTCATTGCATGAAATAGAAAGTAATTATATTGCATCGAAAATTTATTATGCTTTTTGAGTTGAAAATGTTTCAAAATTCTTTAAATGCACCATTTCCTATGAAAGATTGGTAACTTGTTGTTCTAATTTATTGATTTGACTTTTCATTTCATTTTCAAGTTCTTCAATTTCTTATGATAATATTATTCCATTGGATTTTTCTTATTGTAAAATTAAATCTTTTTCTTAGAGAATCTTCCTTATTTCTTTATCTAAATCTGTAATTTTAATTGACTTTTTTTCTTTAGAAAACTCTTCTACTAAAGTATATAAACTATTTTTTATTATTACCAAATCATTTTCTTATTCACTGATTAAATCATTTAATATATTATTTTATTTTAGCAACTCATCATTTTTTTATTCTACTTCCTCATTTTTATTTATTAGATTTTATTGATTCTACTTAACTTAAAAAATGCAATCACTTAATTCTATTTCATTTTCATTATTTATTAGAGTTTTCAATGAATCTACATAATTTTTAATTTCCGTTTCATGCATTGTTTTTATTTAATAAAAGAATTCTTCTATTAGCTTAAATTGTTATTATATTTATGATTTCCTACTTTATTCTATCTACTACTATTATTGTTAATTTTATTAATTAATATTTAAATTTTAAATACATTTCGTTAATTTTTTGCTAAAATACTCTCTTTCCTATTTTAGTTTATCTAAATGGGCTTTATTCTTTTTAACTAAGAAGTTAGATTTTCGTTTGCACTTTTTGACTGTTCAATTATTTTTTATTAAATTGCATTTACTTCTTCGAACTAAGCAGTTTAATTTTCAAGAGAACTGCTAAATTTAGTTATTTTTTATTCACTCAAAGAGGTGAGTCGGATATTTTCGGTAATTAGAGATTAAATTTAGTTTTTTAGTTTTTTAATATTGTTTTATTTTATTTTCTATGATTACTTAAGAGAATAATGAATTTAAATAATTTTTGAACTGATGCTCTTGGAATATTAAGTTACCTCCTATTAAGTAAATTATATTTTATTTTTAATTTATTTATTTATAAATTTTTAAAAAAATGAGATACATTATTAACATTAAATTTGAATTAACTAACTGATTAAATCAATAATTATAAAAATATATGTAATAAAGTAAGATAATGCCTTTAAAAATAATGATTATTTAAAAAATTTACAAAGATTTATTATCATTTTATGAGCAAAAATCATAAATTTTGATTATTAATAACATTATTTACATGTTCAGCGTTATTTTAATTTTAATTGTTTCTATCACTTTATTGTTTTTCCTTTCCTGGTTATTTTTCTTCTTCAATTTCTTGTTCAAATCTCTTTTAAAATACAGATGAATTTACACTACTGAAACTATCATCTAAATCATTATCATTAGAATCGTTTTCTTTATCAATTTCTTCTTGTAGTGTTTGCAATTAGTTCATAAGTTATTAATTTTCATGAAGTAGGTGATTATTACTTTGTAAATTTTTTTGAATCAGGGCATCTTTTTCTTTTATTGATAATTTTAAAATTGAGAGTTCTTATTCATAATTTTCTTATTATTCTTTGATAATTATTCTATTTTTCTCTTACACAATTTCTATTTCATTTTTAATTTATTTCTCAAATCCTTTTTCTATTTCTATTATGTTTTATTTGAACTGTTCTGTTTTTTCTTTTAATGTATTTGTATTATTTTCTTTAGATTATTATAGAGTTTATAATTTTTTTTCAATTTAAGTAAGATTTTTCATAATTTCATCTTCTTTTTCTGCCTATTTTATAAAGTAATATTAGTTTAAATCAAAAATATATTTATATATTAATTAATTCATGTTATTTACTCTTGATTTTTCTAAAAATTGGGAATCACAAAGACTATTAGAAATGAAGCTACTATCACTTTCAATATTTTCATGGTTTTATTCTTATATAATATTCATGATTTCTTCTATTTTTCTAGATATATCATCTAAATGCAATAGATTTTCAGAATTTTATAGAGACAAATTTCTAATTTGTTATTCATATTTTTCATTTGCTTTTTTTAATTATTATGATTATTCTTAAATATCTAATATTTTCTCATTAAAAGATTCACTTTCTCTTTGATTTTGAATTTACAATTCTTCAACTTATTGTTATTATGCGGAAACAAATTAGTTTATGAATTGTAGAATTTAACTTTCATTCACCTCTGAACTTATATTTTCTTCTTTTTAGGGCTGCTATTTAACAATTTAATATAATTTTTGATATAATTAATTTGATATTCTTAATTTTTCTTCTTCAATTTTCTAATTCAAAGTATTTTCAATCATATTTATTAATTATTATTAATATTTTAATCATTAGGAATATCTTAGATTTAGATTTCTTATTATTTTATTTATAATTAATTTAGTATACATCTTTATAAATTCTAAATAAATTATTATTATTCATTTTTATTTTAAGAAATTTCCTCTTATAACATTTCTATTTGTGATATTTATTTTCTTATTTTTTCTTCTAATTCAACTACATATTTATTATTTTACTCATTTTATAAATTATTATCAGTTTAACAAAATTCATTATTTTTTTCTATTTAATTTTTATTTTAAAATTTATTTTTTATTTACTCTGTTAATAAATCTATTTTCTCTTACTATTCAGATATCTTTATATCTCTGTCAGCTATTTAGTTTTATAATTTCTCTGTTTCTAAAAATTTTAGATTCTTTTGTTCAAATTTCCTTAATTTTAATCATTTTTTTTCATTTTCTCATTTTCTAGAATTTGTTTTTTCAAAGCTTCATTAAGTTGTTGCATTTGTTATTCTAAAAGCTAGATGGTTTATTCTTTTTCTTTTTCATGAATAGATATTGAGTACTCCAAGTAACTATTTTGATTTTACTACGCTAACAACAGCTTTGCTTCATTTAGTTCTTCTTATAGTGCTTTTTATTCATTTAATAATGTTTTATTTTATTGCATCTGAGTTTCTAAATGTTAGTCTTATTCTTTTAAAGTATTTTATAAATCCTACAAATTTATGTTTAGTTTCTCATTTTCTTTTTCATATAACTCTAATTTTTAATGTAGCTCGCTGTTATTGACTTCTTCGTGATTTTCTTAATTAAATATTTTTTATTCCTCAATCCTACTCAACTCATCATTCAAATCAAAAATCTCTTAATTTATTTCATGATTTTTGGTATTAGTATGGGGTTCTGAGAAATATATTTCTTATTATTTTTATTACTATTTTTCTTTTATTAGTTAAGTGAAATATTTCTCTTATTATTATAAAATATCTTAATTTTTTAGTTCATTTTCTGTAATTTGTGATTCTAATAGCTATATATTTAATTGCATGTTCATTTTATTAAGTAATAAATTTCATTTATTTTTATACATTATTACCTTTATTCTGCGTTGATTTTCCTAAGGTGAGCCGAAAGAGGAATAATAAGAAATAATTTCGTTTTACTTTTTTATTTCTGCTTCTTTTTTTTTCAAATCTGAACAAGTTTGCTCAACTGTCTATGAAAGCTTATTCATTTGTTGGGTTAAATTCTACACTTCTATTTTCAAAATGTGGTTTTCATTTACCAGTGTCTAAGTGTCTTTTGTTTAAGTGGCCAAACGACTGAGTTCTAGCTTAAGTTTTTCATTTTCTTTTTGCAATAATTCGAATTAATTTTTGCTTTCACTTGCAATCTTTTCTAAAGTTTGAATATTTTCTTGGTATGTTTCCTTAATGTGTATAAAACAAATACTAAGTAATATTAATAATATAAAAACTCTGTACCTGAGTCAAATTGGTTATAATATGTTTTTAATTTTGAGTTTTTGATTATTATTGCGTTTTTCTTTTTAGCAGTCTTTCATATGTTTCACATTTTGTTTTTAACGTGTTGACTTCTAATTACATCATTTCTTATTTATGCAAATTTGAAGATTCCTCCAACTCATTCATCTACATTTAAGAACTATGTGAACATGACAATTCCATTTTCTAATAATCCCCAATATTATTATTGAAATCTTATATTTTCCCTTCGATTTTGGATCTTCTAATTTGAGCTTCTAAACTGCTATTCTTATTTATTTTATAAATAAATTACTTTTAAATGATATATAATAATAATACTTTGTCTTTTAGCTAATCGATAACTTTCTTTGCTTCTTTTAATGCCTAATGTTTAGTTTAAAGCTCTTCTTAAATATTTATATTACTATTTTATTTCTTTTATAAAGAACTATTCTCAAAATCTAAAATTTACGATTCTTATAATTAAATGAAGTTTTATTCAACTTCTTAATTTTTAATTAGTTGATTAAGAACCTATAAATAATTTTAGAAATAAATAAAAAATAAGTTTTTAAAAATTTTTTAACTCTGTATTCGCTTGTAAGCTCTGCATGCTGTTCTCTTAGTATAATAAACTTCTGTTTCCAATCTTACTCTTCTTTTTTATCATAACTCAAACTATTAATATTAAGTTCTTTAATTTACATCTAATTTTCTTCCTATTTCATTTAAGATATAATTTCTTTGTATGTGTTTATTGTTTATTATAATTCTCCTTCTAAGCTCTTAACTTACTTTGTATATACTCTATTTGCTTTTTCTAATTTTAAATTCGCTTGACTAAGACGTTCTATTTCGCAAAAAAGAGAAATTTGTTGTTATTATACTTGCTATAAATCTTTTTTCTACAAAAATTCGCTAAAATTGTTTTTATTTGAAGGTAATGTTGATGTCACACTAATCAAGTGTAATAATTAATTGTGTTATAAATAAGAGCGCATTTGAAAAAATTTAAAAGCAAAGAAGAAACTGTCTCTAGAATTTCGAGTTGGAAAATGCAATCCTTGAGAATAGTTTTTTTGTTAATTTTAAATTTATTATTATTATTTGAAAAAATTTTCTAGTTTTTCATAACTCTCATTGCGCAAACATTTTATCCAAAGCTTACTTTCATCAAATTTATCACTTTCCAAATCAACTGATCCGAATTCATAACTAATGAAAAAATAGCAACAATTATTTGAAAGCTAGCAGTAGTATATAATGTTATAATTATTTTTACTTAATTTTCACATACTATAATTATTATTATTATTCCTATTCCTTTCCTTTATTTAATTAAAAACGTAGGGAATCAGGTGTCAAAACTATATATCCATCGGAGGACATTTTGCTATTTGATTTTTCATTATTTTGGTTAAATAAAAACTTTAGAGGGAATTTACTACCTCCTTAAGCGACTATTTGTTCTAACTCTAATCTAATAGAACTGCTCATTGCTATTCAATAAATTTGACTTCATTTAATTATTTATTAAAGCTATTTCTAATATATTTTACTAATAGGCCCAAACTAAACAACTGCTGTTCCTTGAAATTTCCCCTCATCATCATCGATCTGGGTTTCAACTTTTATTAAGAAACCAATATCTTAACCACTACATTGATATGTGTTTGAAAAATGGTCTTACGTTTAAAATTTTAAAATTAATGAATATTTTTAAAATTCTTTTTTACTAAACGGTGTATTATATAATTACTAATTTAATATTTCTTATTTAGATATATAAACACATTTAAAAGTCATATCTTCATATATGAAAAAAATATGAAAATTGCTAACGCTTAATTGTAAATAAATTTATAATTATTATAATAATATGTATTATTTTATTATTCCAATTAATTTGCTTATGGTTTAATTTAAATCTTTATAAAATTTTATTTTTAATAGAAAATTCGTATCGAATAATATTTATTTTGTTTTTATTAATAAAATTATAAATATCCTATATGCAATTACTTTCTATAGGAATTTGATGTCCTTCGTGAAAAAACTATTTAAACCAACGACATTTTAATGGTAGTGAAACTTTTCTATTTTTTGATTCAAATGCATTTACTGAAAGATTACTATTCTAATTTAATAATTAGGACTATGCATTAACAAAAGTATCAACAAAATAATTATATGTGCCAGAAATTTAAATATTTTAAACTTATTATTATTATTGTTGCTATTATTATTATTAAAAGTGCTTTACATTGATTAATTTTGTTTATAATTGTGTCACTTTATTTGTTTATTTATTTTATTATAATTTGGGAATATATTAATTTTAATGATAGTAAAATTTATAATTTAGTTTATCAATTAATTAATTAATTAACTAAGAACTTTTTATGAAGTAGATAAAAAAATAAAATAATGATTTATTAAATGATTTGTAATAATAAAATATTTAAATTAAAATTTCTAATATGTAAAAAAATAATTAATTAAAATTTTATCTATTTTAATATGAAATAAATATAATCTTATAATTGGATTTTTAAAGTTTCAAAAAAATTAAGAACAAAATATTGTTTATACTTAATTGACTATTAAAATATGAATTTCTATTATTTTAATATCAAGTGTTGATTTTATATATTCTATATTTAATATGAATATAAATTTAATATTACAATAAAATGTGTTTTAAATCATATTATTTATATTAATATTTTTTGCTTTATTTCTTTAAAAAATGTTTTATTATATATTTAATATTAAAGAGATTTAAAATTTAGTTAGGAGCGTAAATGAGGTATATTTAATATTTGAATTTTGAACTATTCTTGATTAAATATGAATTGTTTAATTGATTTCTTTACAAACACATCAAAATAATAAAGAAACAAAGAAACCAAGTGAGCAAAATATAAACAAATTTGTTAATTAATCGTATCAGCGAATAATAAATACATATTCGAAAACCATAAAAAAAAAAAAAATAAAAAAAAATATTCTTTTAAAATATTAATATATTTTTGAAATATAAACAATTATTCAATCTTATAAAAAAGTCACTATAAATAAAAATATAATAATAGTTTACTTATTCTATAATAATATCTATCAACTCAATGAATAAAGACACAGAAAACATCCAAGTTATGGTGCGAGTTCGTCCCTTAAATCAACGAGAAAGAGATGAAGGGGCCTAAAATTGCGTGGAAATTGCCGAAGATGATAAAACCCAAGTCGTATTAGATTGTAAACCTGAATCCAAACATTTCAACTTTGACTATGTTGGTAATTAAATAACATAGGATGAAGTTTTCCACATTGTAGGACTACCTTTGACTCAAGTATTTTGAATATTTTTTTATATTAATTCCTAATAGCCTAATAGTTTAGCAATTTAAATAAACAAATAAATAAATTTTCCTTATTATCTCAGGCTTGCCTTGAAGGATATAATGCCTGCATTTTCGCATACGGTCAAACAGGAGCAGGTAAAACCTTTACGATGTAAGGACGAGGTTTAGATGAAAGCAGAGATTCAGAATTAAGGGGATTATAGCCGAGAGTATTTGACTATTTATTCGGTCTAATAAATCAAATTAAAAAGGAAAAAGACATAGAATATTTAATTAAATGTTCATATTTAGAAATATATAATGAGTAAATATAAGATTTGTTAACGACAGAGTCGCGAATTCTCAATATTAGAGAAGACATCAAAAGAGGAGTTTATGTTGATGGATTAACAGAAGAAATTGTAACAAATGGAGATGAAACAATTGACCTTTTAGTTAAAGGATTTACTAATAGACATGTTGGAGTACTTTAATTATAATTGGATTAAAATAATAAAACGATAGAAACATTAATATATCTATTTAATTTTAAAGGCAACAAAAATGAATGCTGAATCAAGTAGATCACATAGTGTATTTTCAATTTACGTACAATCTAGAATTATTGTTGCTGGAATGAATAGTATGAAGGGTTCCAAATTACATTTCGTGGATTTAGCAGGTTCTGAAAGATAGAAATAAACAAAAGCAGAAGGTAAAATATTAACTTTTAAAATAAATTTTTTTAGAAACGTTAAAACTTTATTGGCGAAATTAATTTTTACATATTTATTTAGGGGATAGACTAAAAGAAGCAGCTAATATCAATAAATCATTAACTGTGTTAGGAATTGTTATAAACACTTTAGTGGAAAGTTCAGGAGGAAAATCACGTCATGTGCCCTATAGAGATAGTAAATTAACTTTCATATTAAAGGATTCCTTGGGAGGGAACAGTAGGTAAAAAGAATAATAATTGATTTGCCAGAAATGAAAAAAAATTTATTTGTTTTATAATAGGACTTTTATGATCGCCAATATATCTTCGGCTAATACCAGTTTTTTAGAAACTTTAGGTACTTTGAAATTTGCGCAAAGAGCTAAGTAAATCAAAAATAAGGCTTCTGTAAACGAAGAAAGTTCAGGAAATGTAGAAGCCATGAAAAAAGAAATAAAACGACTGAAACAAGAATTGGAAACTATGCGAGCTTAGGTTTAAAATCAAGTTGAATATGTAGATAAAAATGATCAAAACGAATAACAATAGCAATAATAATATCAAAACCAAACTTTATCAGATGCAAAATAAAGTCAGCAAAAGCTTCTCTCTGCAATTGATATCAGCAAAACTTCAATGAGTAAAATGACTCCCAATTAATTTAAAAATAATAACTTCAATAACAATGGCGTATCTAATAATGAGTAAATGTTTTCCTTAATGAGAAAGTTTACTGAGGAATGGAACTAATAGTTGGAAATCTTCTTAGAAAAACTTAGTGATGCGTAATAGTAGTAATATTAGTAATTAAGTTAGTTAAAAGAAAGTAAAATCGAAATTGAAGATGAAAAAATGTAAATAGAAAATGAATCAATTTTAAACAATCCCTTACTTATTATTGAAGAATTCACTCAAAAAAGAAGTGAAATTCAATAAAAAGTAGAGGATTTAAAACTACCTAAGAACTTGATTTCATCTCTAGAGTCTGAAGATAATTTAAAATATAGCTAAATTTAAAAAGAATTGGAAACTCTTAAAGATTAACAGGAAAATTAAGTTTTAGAATTTAACAGATAAATAGAAATTCTGAAATAAGAAAATGAAGAAAAACTGCAATAAGTTGTTTAATTAGAAAATTCGTAATTACTATTAGGGATTTATATTTTATAAAAATTTTAATATTATTTATATACAATTTTTGAATTATTTAAAGGCGCCAATAAATTCAAAAAAGTCTAGAAAAGTCATAATTAGAAAATGAAAATGAAAGGAAATATTACAATGACCAATATGAAAGCATAAAAGTTAACTATGAATTAGAACTTAAAAAGAAATATGAAACGAAGGGTAATATATAATTAATAAATCTGTTTAACATTTAACTATACCTATATAAATACATTTATATGTTTATTAGACGAACTGGAAAAAAGTATTTTGAATTTGAAGCTCTCCAATGAATAAATATAAGAAAATTACAAAACATAACTCCATGAAACAGAAAAATTCTAAATAAAAATTGCTGAACTTAATGAATTGTTATCATAGAATGAATAGGAGAGAATAAATTTATAATAAGAAAATCATAATTTGCTTGACAACAAGAAAAAGGTAATTTTTAAAGAATTTAGAAACATTTTTTATTAAACTTTCTTATTTGAATTAGTTAAAAGAAGAGGTATTTCAATTAGAAAAATAAATATCAAAGGGAAAGGAAACTGAGCAAGTTTAAATAGAAATGATTGAAGCTTTAACACAATAAAATTCAGAAGTGAATTTGGAAAAGCTAAATTTGCAAGAAAGCACAAATAGGTTAATCGAAGCTGGTTAATAACATGCCAGAAAGATGGAAGAAATGGAGTTATTGCACTTAAAATTGAATGTAAAGTTAAATAAATATAATTTACTATAAGACAAATTAATAAATGCAAAATATTAGGAACACTTAGACATAGAAAAAGAAAAAGTTGAAGAAACTCGTATTGAAACCAAGAGATTGCAAGAAGAAATTGACACTTTGACTCAGACACTTGAATACACTGAAGATCAGTTAACATAGAAATAGAAAGATAACTTACATTTGATTTAGACACTAGAAACTAAAACTAAAGAATTCGAAGATTTTGGAAATTAATAAACTTAATTAGTTGATTAATTGAATAATCAAATCACAGAATTCTTATAAAATGAAGAAAAAATAAAATAAGTATTATTAATTATTTAATATAATTAGAAAAATATTAAAAAATATAAAAAAATTGTTAATTTTTTAGTAAATTTGTGAAATCAATGATAAATTGAGTAAAGAAATATAATAAAAGTCTATTTTAGAAACAGATAAATAGCTGCTAAAGAGTACAGTGCATGAAAAAGACTAACATATTTAATAAATTATAAAAAAAAATAGCATTGTATAAGATATGTTTTCAGAAAAGGAATAATATTATAAACATTAGATTGAAGAAAAGACGGGGCGTTTGCTGAAATAAGAGATTATTATGTAGCTTACGGAAGAGAAAATAAAAAATTAGGATGATTAGCTAGAAAAATTACAAGAAAGTGTAATTGAAAAAGAATAATATATAGTGGAATTATAAAACACTATCAATGAAAATAATGGTTAAATAGAATTTTAATAAGAATCTAATAATAAAATGAAATAGTTTATAGAATAATTAACTTAAAAAATTGAAGAAATTTAATTAGTTTTAGATGATTTGAGATAAGAAAATAATATTGTAGTTCAAGAAAATTCTTAAAAATGTGCTTAAATTACTGAATTATAGTAAGCTGTTTTATAATTAGAAAATGAAATATAAAGTAAAAAAAATGAGATTTTAAGAAAAATGAAGAAATTGGCCAATAATAATAGGAAATAACACTTAAAAATGATAACATTTAGCAAAAATAATAGGACATTACAGTTAAAATAAAACAAATTGAGTAGTAATAAATAGAGCTTCAAATTAAAAACCAGGAAAATGAATAACAACAGTAAGAAATAAAAGTAAGAGATGAATAAATTGTACAAATTAATAAAGAAAAAGATTTGGTAAATGAAATAAAAACAGAATTAGAAGTTGAAATAGGTGACATGAGCAAGACATTGGAATAAAAGGCTGAAGATTTGGAGGAAATGAACAGAGATAAAGAAAATTTATAATATACTTTGGAATAAAGATAAAATGAAGTTGAAATGTTGGAAGGCAAAATCGAAGCTCAGCAAGAATAATTTAATTAGTTGAACCACTTACTTTAAAGTTCTGGACAAAATTATAGGTAAGAAATAGAAAAGTTGGAATAGTTAAATTTGGACTTGAAAGAAAAATATTAAAATTTAGAAACCGAAAAGCAAAATTTGTAAGAAGAAAACAATCTGCTCTAATCGTAAAACTCTAGCATGAAATAAAGCTTGGAAGATTAAGAAAAATAATTACAAATGACAATAAAAAAGCAAAAACTGGAAAATGAAAATTTAATGAACCAAAAATTTAAGAATATGAAAAAATATTCAAAGACTCCTAGGAATTGATATAAATGAACGGGAAATAACTTGAGGAAAAAAATGAAGAAATCAGTAATTATAAATTATATCTAAATATACTCCTCAATAGCTATTTATAATATATTAAATCATTATAGATTTAATGGATTAAAGACATGCTGAGGAACTGATAAAATTCAAAGATAGAGTTTATTAGCTGGAGTAAATGGTGAACAATAATTCGGAACTCCAAAAAATGAATAATCGCTGCACAGAAATAGAATCAAAATACAACAGCCAAGAAATGATACACCAGAAAATCATGAATGAAAAGGTCCAAGAACTAGCTAAAACGAAGGCAGAAGCAAGAATTTTGACCTTAGAGACCAGACAACTCCGTCAAAAAATCGATGACATTCACCACGAAAATGTTCGTTTACATAAAGAAAATTCTAAAATGTCTCAACAAGTATTTATCTAGAGTGTATATTACGTATTTATTCATTGTTGTAACAATTAAATTAAATTTAAAGATGAAAGATATAAATATGCAAATGATGATGAAGTAATAACTCAGACAGCCGATGGATATCGATGGAAGAAGAAAAATACAAGAACTGCAAAGTGAACTCGAAATAAAAGAGCAAGATTCTAATAAACTTTAATAAGAAATCTAAAACTTAAAGGTAGAGAAGTAACGCTCACAATAGATTATTTCTGAAATCAAAAGCGGTATGAGCGAGTCATAAATCGCCAAGAGCATTCAAGACTATGCACATTTAAAAACGAAAATAGAAAATATGGAAGCTGCTTCTCAACTTAAAGAAAGTCAAACGCAAACAATCCTCGCATTACTCTCCAAGTTTATACAGAGCCAAGCAGACAAAGTGTGGCTATCAGAGTCGGAAAAAAATGAAATTCTATAAATAGAAAGCGAAAAAGATAATAACTCCGACAGTTTCACCGTTATGGAGACTATTATAATAAAAGTAATCGATTTCATAGTCAGATTAAACACGAAATCGCTTACTATGTACTTAGAAAAAGAAAAAAGCAAGGGTACGTCGAAAGAAGAAGTTTAAAAATTCAAAGACTAGTAAAGAATGAAACTTATGTCTAAAACTTAAATTTAAAATGCAAAAATTTAGCAACACTTACCTCTCTCGAAATCCCCATTTTCTAATAATAGGAATTATCCCATTTAAACAATTTCTTCTTAATCTTCGTTGACTAAAAAAAATGATTTGTCTCAACTAAATTCTAAAAGAACATCGCTTAAAAAAAATTTGGAAGGATCTGAAAACAAAAATCCCAATATCTAATCATCTAGTTTGAAAAAATAAAACTATGAGATATTTTTTTTTGAATTGTCTTTATCCTTTTTTTAATAAATTAATAATGATAAGAAAGATATATATGTGTGTATGAGACAAATCGTTTCTTACATATATAAACTATCAATAATTATATATATATACAAATTCAAAATAATTTTATAAAAATATGAGTTTTAAATTTTATATAAATATTAAATTAGTTCGAAAAAATTAGTTTTTATAATAAATATTTGTGTATTTTAAAAAAATTAGATAACAGGTTATTTCTCAATGATAGTATCTCTACTTATATATCTAATAATCTAATTTTCATACGATTAGACAATATAACTTTCTATAAAATAATATAATTTTCATACAATTAAAAAATATAAATTTCTAAAAAAACAAAGTAACTATCAATTAAAAAATTAAAGCTTTGGATCCTTTAATATATTTTTTATAAAATAATTTATATCATATTTAATTTTTATTGATAAAATTATTTTTTAAAATTTTATTTTATGTGGTTAATCACATGATATCTGATTTATAGCATAAGTCTATTACATTGTTAGATTTTATGCTATTATCCATAAAAGAAAATATAATAAATTATATACTTATAAAATAAAACCCCCTTTTTATTGAAACTTTAATAAATAAATACTATTTTTTTTATATAAAAGCAACAACTATACAAAATTATCTATGAGCAGTGATCCCTAAGTTTAAATAAATAAAACAATTTAACAGAAGTACGACGAGGAAAAGAGAAGTAAAAACCTTATTACTCCATTAAAAGTGATATGGAAAATAATGGAAATGCTGAAAACACAAGGCAAATAATAAACATATGAGTATTCTCAACACTAAGAAAAATTATTATATTTTCACATGAAATAAGGAGAAAATTAATAATTAAGTGGAGATTATGATTGGGACTTTACTGCAGAGTTGGTAAGTTATATACAATAGATAACAAAGTTTGCAATGGAAAAATATTTTTCTAAAAATAATGAAAAAGAAGAAGGAAGTGCTCTTCTTATTCAGGCTGTTGATATGCTCATGCATAAATACATTCATAAATATGTAAAGCCCATTTAAAAACTAGGGGAAATGAAAGTTTTGGTATTTGATAACTTGACCTTAATTTACCAAGATAGGAGGTAGTTTTAATTTGCACTAAAAGCAGTTAATTTTACAAGTGCAATATAAGAAAAATTGGTAAATGACAATTATAAAGATCATAAATTTGCTATTTTAGGGACTCTTATGAAAAAAACTGCCATTTTATCTTGTTTGCAAAAACATGATAAAGCTGTTTAAGTTCTTTAATAATCTTTAAAATAAATTTAAAATCTGGAAATGCAAATTTAAGAGTAAAAGAAAGAATAGGAATAATAATAATAACAAAATTAATAAGGAGACATACTAGAAGCATAAAGTTAAGAACCTGAAGGAAATAAAATATAAAAAGAAGAAATCACTTCTGAATAAATCAGACAAATCAAAGAATTCAAACTAATCGCACTTTATAATTTGGGGGCAGAAAATGAGCATTTATTTCATAAAAATATTGCTAGGACTAACTATTAATAGGCCTTATAAATAGCATAAGAAAATGAAAATTAAGAAATGATAAAATTATTAAATAAAGCTTTATAATGATTTGATAGCAAACAATTATTATTTTATTTTGGAAAAATGATGTGTTAATATATATATACTATCTATCATATTTAGTGTACTTAATATTATTATTAAATAATACTTTATTTTTTTTAAGAAATGCCAAAATTTTAACCTAATTGCAATATAAAATATACAATATTAGAAATTAGTTATATCTAAGATTTTACATTTACATATATACTTTTGATATAAAAAATGGAAAAAATAAACAATATTAATTAAAGTGGCTTAGAATTTTAATTAATTGTTTATTGTTTATATCATTGATAATTTTCTTCACTAGACTACATATTTGCTAACCTTTCTCTTAATTCCCTATTTTCTGCATTTAAAGTTTAATTTTCGCGTTGGTATTGTTACAACAAATATTATTTTTCTTCTAACTACATCATCATTTATTCATAAGAATATAATTAAGAAATATGTAGTGTTTTTATGCCTTAATTCAGAGGGTCTTATTTTTAATAATTACTATCTGTATTATCACTTTTTAAAATCTTTTCTTAAGATCTAATCAATTCCTTTTCTTCATCACTATCTTCTATATCAATAAAATATTTTTTACTATTCTCAATTTTTAAAGTAATGATAATTCAGATATTAGCCCTTATATCTTTTCTTCGTATTTTTTTTAAATTGTTTATATTAAATTTATGCCATTAGTTAATGTCACTTGATTATCGTTAGCTACATGTTCCTATTTATTACAAAATTTATAATAAAAAAAATTGTAAATTAAATTTTGATTAATAATATACTGCTTAAATGTCGAAAGTTTCTTTAAGCTTGTTTTGTAATGTTTCTATTTATTAGGCTTAAAGAATTTTAACACTTTCATTTTCTTCAATAATTTAGTTTTAAATTTTACTTTCCTCATCAGCTTTAGCTTAATTTTAGACATTTTTTTAAATCAATGTATTGTTTTACTATTATAACTATTCATTTTAATGTGTTAGATTTAGTATATTTCTTTTAAGTTCCAGAATTTACTATTAATGAGAAATTTATTATTATTAATTCATTTTTATATCTTAATTTGGACTATATAAACGACAACTTTTTCTTATTTTAAGTATTTCTTGCTATTATGCAAAGCTATTTTCTTTTTAGTCTTAAAATTACTTAAAATTTGTTTAGTTTGATAAAATATTCATTTATTTTTATTCCTATTTAAAAGGAGAAAAACTATTAGAATGTGTTAAAATATGTTCTGAATTATTTAGAGTTCTACTATTGCTATCATCTTATTTCTTATAGTTTTTTTCAATAGTATTCTAATCAAAATTATAAATAGTACTTTATATAATATTTTCAAATTAATCAGTGTTGATTTGATCTGAAAATTAAAGTTCTAACTTTAAAATATATTGAGAATCTAATATATTAAAATGAAATAGAATATTAAATAATAGTTAAAATAATTATAAAAAAAACTCATATTTACTCATTTTTGTTTTTATAATATAAGAATTATATGAAATCTGATAGACATACTATAGTGTTTCTTCAAAAACCTTAATTAAATCCACAATAAGAGTTTCTTTATTTATAAATCCAAGTTTATTTCCCTAAAATTTGAGTACTTATATTTCAGTATTTAAGAAAAAAATTATTTACCTATATAATTAATGCATTTTTAGAATTAATTGGAATAATTTAAGAACATTTTGGTATTTAAATTTTTTTTATTATTTCGTAATTTTAACATTCTATGAAATAAATATGATGGCTTTCAGTAATAAAACCTATGTATTCCTAATTTTCTTAAATTAACTATCCTTTTTTGAACTACTAATTTTTTGATTCCCCTACTCAAAAGATTATGAACACCCAGGCCAATAAAACAGACTCTGAGGACTAGAAGTGATATTTTCAATTAATTTCAGTTATTTTAGAAGGGAAATTTTCCTTTAAATATCTGTATTTGTTCTATTTTAGTTTTTCGGACTTTCCAATTTGCTAACATTTGCAATTTTATTTACTTTTTAATTTAAACTACTTTTAATATTGATATTTCTGGAGTCTTTGACTTTAAAAGGTGAATAAGTATTTTTTTAATCTATCAATCGAATTTTTTTTTTTAAGGGTTTAAATGTGAAAAATCAATTTTCCATATTTTTACCTGATGATAAAATTTATAATTATATTATTAATATAATATATTAGTATTTTAGAAAGAAATGCAGTACCTGTTTGCTTTCAGGATTGGCAATTACTATAGTAGAATTATTTTCATTATATAACATTAAATTACTTTTCTAACCTTATTAGGCATGTTATCTTTCATTAGCAACATTATTAATTTAATTCGAAACTTCAAATTAATTATTTAATTTCAAATGAAAGGATTGAACTACTTAGAATTTAATATCAGTTTCCATTTCGTCAGATGTTATATTGGGGAAATTTTAGAAGAATTCCATATCTAATAGTGTAAATTTACTATTTGCTTATTATACGAGTAATAGATTAGATTTTAAAAGCAATAATTTTTAATTTGTAGGTAAATTAATTCTATTATTATTGACTTTAAATGTTTAAACTTGGATCATTTTAACATAGTTAAAAACTACTATTTGCCCATCTATATTGTTAAATATAATCAAATCCCCGATAATTACGTATGAAATCTCAAAATTTTAATTAATATTTTTAAAATCATTTATATTACAATAATTTTCTATAATTTTATTGGTTTTTATTATCTACTTTTCTCTATCTATTATATGAATATTTATACATTTACTTACTAATAAAAAATATAATAGATTATCTGAAGGCAGACATATTATCTTTAAATATCTATCATTTTTTTAAAGGAATAATTTAATGGAAAAATCAGCTACATCCAAATGTTTTGGTTATTCTTCTATTATAAAAAATTAACAAAGTTATATTAAACAGTTTTTACTATAATAATTACATGAATTATAAAATATATGAGGATACGCATTTATATTTTCTATCTACTAAAATATCATTTCAAATTTGGAATCTGTTAAAAAAAGTGCTTCAAATTCATAATTATTGGGATTCAAAATGTTTAAACCATTTAAAATTATTCCTAACTCATCTTAATTTTCTTAATATTAATTAAAAGAAATTAAAAAGCAATTATTTTCTTAATACTAGTTTTTATCAAGTAAAAATTTGTTAAATTTGTAATTTTAAAAAATATCTTTAATTTTTTAATTTCCATTTTTAAGAGTAAATTTTATTGAATTATCATTGTTATCGCTGATAGATCCTATTTCCATTAAGTTAATCTCATTTTTTATACCTTTATAACATATTTTTTACAATTTTACTATGAAAAATAATTATTTCTATCAAAAATTCCAGCTATTCCTAAGTGACCTATTTCTAAACCTTTCATAAAAGTTTGTATCAAAAATTTGTAAATTTGCATTTGTAAAATACCTATTTCTTCTTCTAAATGTAAAATAGCAATATCGTAATTTGGATGTATTGGAAAATTAAAGCAATTCTTTATATATCCATAATTATTTTTTTACATTAAATGTTTATTTACATAAATTTTATTAATTTTTGAAATATGAAAACCATCCAAACTTTAAAACTGGTAATCAAAATCTAATAACTTTTTCTCTTATTAATCTAAAAAACCATTAAGCTAGGCAATGACAACATTTTTTTATATCAATATTCCATATATTTCTTCATCATATAAATTGCAATTATTATTCTCAGTATTGATAATAGATATTTTCCCAATAAAATTTTTAATATTTTTCTCCAAATTATATTAATGATCAGAACTATTATTTATAGCTATAAGAAAAATTAATAAAAATTTAGTAATTTATTATATATCTACTTACAACTTGAAGAATCAGGTAAATATTATTTAAGCCCTTTTAAATATTTGTCTATATATAGTTATTTAATAAATGTATCATTCATGATAATTAATTTTATAGTTTTTCTTTTAAATATAATCAAATCTACTTATTTGAATGTTATTTATTTTTTTATTTAAATTAAACAAATAAATTGTTTATAATTCTGGTAAAAATATAAAATCTAGCATGTAATAGCTAAACAATACTTATAAGGAAAAGGAAAGTTTTAAATAAATTTTATCTCATTTAAAATTTTAATATGCAAAAAATATAGAAAATAATTGCTATTATTTTTTATATTTATAAATCCAATAATAAGAGATTCATATTATTTTTTATATTTATAAATTCAATGATAAGAGATTCTTATTATAATTAAAATAATAAGCGTAATATTATTTATAATAATATACCAATCTATTTTAAAATTTACTTTAAAATAAGAATAATTAAATATAAAAATAGGTAAGCAAGTAAGTAACAAAAAAAGTTAGCAAAGTAGTCGCTTTCCTATCTTATTAGACTATCACACAATTTTTAATTGAAATTGAATAGCAATAAATTAAAAAGTAATTAAATAAAAAATAAAGCAAAAAAATTTTAATTGATTAATTAAGTAAATTATCATATCATGAAATAAGAAATTAATAAATAAATATAAGTAAAATAAAAATAACATTATAAGTTGAAATCAAAAAATTATGCAATAATACAATAAGAAACCTGATAAAGAGTTAAATCAAGATACAAATGGCCAGAATTAATAGAGTAACAATATATACAATAATAATACAGATGTTAAAAGAAATAATAGTAGTATTCTACATATACCTAAAGCTATTAATAAATTTCCTAAAATTCGTAAATTCAGTGCTGCTGTAGACACAGTATAAGAACCTGGATTAAAAAAGTAGATAAAGTTGCATCGAAAATCATTTGACGATGGGTATTTAATGGAAAGAATTGATTATATAGGAGAAGATAGTATCAACAATTGTGAAAACTTACCGCCAAAATAAAATGCAAGAAAATAATCTTAAGAAGATTTATTATTTTCTGCAACCAGCTTAGAATAAGCTATGCTTTCTAAAGTAGCTAATAGTCAACTTTTGAATCCTTTTTCAGGTGTAAATATAGGGATAGGAATAGCTCCTGATTTTAATTTTTATCAATAAATGTCTAAAACTCTAGCACTCTTAACTCCAAATTTGATACTTCCAACATAATTTCAAACGTAATTATAATAATAATAGCAGCAATAATCACAGTTAAAAGATTCCTTTGAATAAACCTATCAATAATAATAGTCATCCTCGTCATCATCACCATCTCCTTAATAGGAAAAATGTGAATAAAGTGATATAATAGATAATAATAATATAAAAAAAATATATAATATAAGTAAATGGCGGAAAATGCAAATAAGTAAACAAATACAGATTCCAGATAAATAATATAGAATAATTAATATGAATAATCTGATAAGATAGAAAAAAGTAATACCTCCAACAATTTAGAATCTGGTATAAATAACTTTAATTTAAATTAATTCGAAAATTCCATTTTAAAAGGTTTATTAACTGTAGGAAACAATATTAATTAAAATTCTACTTATTAAGATTTATAAACTCTACTATTTTAAAATATTTAAAATCAAAATAATGGAAAATAAAATATTTTGCCTTAATTTCTTGATTCATTTTACAATAAGGAGTAGGAAAAAGGAATAATAAATGCAGGAAATAACTAATCAGATAATAATAATAAAATAGATAAAACATCATCTGTTGGAATAGAGGCTGATGAAGATAAAAGCGATAATAAAACAACAGTAAATAATACATATAATAGTGGTGCAATTCTTTATAAAAATAATAATGTAAAGTTAAATCTTATATTCTACTTTAAAAATAATTTTTAATACTTAATTATAATTATAATTATCAAGCTAAATATAGAAAATAATAATTCTGTAAGTCGAAGATGGACTAAAGAAGAGCACTCATAATATATTGTATTCTGCGAAAAGTATTCTGATTTGATGAACAACACAAGCTAAAAAAAAAAGCAAAAAGCATATAAACTAATGGCAAAATTCATAAAGACCAGAACTCCAACTTAATGTAGAACCCATGATCAAAAGTTTAATATGAGTAAAAAAATTTAAAAAATGAAAAATTGTAATAAGTTTGCTGACACAGACAGTAATTAAAATAACGGAAAAATATAAAATGATTATGAATTTTATGATGAAGATGATGATTAGGAGAATCTATTAATATTTAATAAAGAAGAGAATTAAAAATAATTACAATAACTAGAATATCAAGAAGATAAAAATAATAACAATGAAATTTCGATATCAAAAGAAGAATTAGCTTAATTATTAAATGGAATGCTTGATTCTTATCTATTGCAAATGTCTAATTTAAAAGAAAGAATGAAAAATCTCTCTTTTTAATCAATATTTTATGAAGGAGAGGCTATTATGATATTTTTTTTAATCATCAAATAAAAATAGAATTTTATCAATCAATATCTAACTAATAAATTAAGTAATTATTATGAAAGCAAATAAATGAATATGAATATTATAAATTTAAATAATCTAATAATTAACTCAGTTTAAAATAATTAAATTTATTTATATTAAAAAATTAAATATATCAAAACTTTAATAAAATGGCCTATTATAGATTTTTCTATTATTATATGTATATATCATAAATAATATGATTCACTATTATTATTACAATATTTTTTTATTTCATTTGATGATACCGTAGATATTGATTATGCGCCACTAATTCCAGTTGAAAATAATTTTTAATATAATGATTTTTCATTTATTGGATTTTAAAGCTAAAAGTAAACAATTTTATTGCTTTTCATTAATGAGACTATTGTAAGTGCATTCACATTTTCTTCAAATTCTGTTTGATCAGGGTCCAAAATTACATTTTAATCCTAGGTTAGACAAGTCAAAGAAGCTGAAAATTAATCAACAATTTTTAGGCCAGATAGATTAAGAGAAAAATTCAATATGTTAATAATGGGAGGGAAAATAGGTCCATTTTATTCTATTATATCAATTACAATATACAATGTGCTTTTTTGATATTCTTCTAATAATATCACGGTTTAAAGAATTTGTTAAATTTGAAATTTTAATGACACTAATTTTGCTTCCTCTACCTCTTTAATGTTATTATTATCAGATTATTATTATTAACTTTCTGAACCACTTTAAGAATTTCCTTCTGTATTATTATGGAAATTTATATCTAATTTTATGTCACACTCAGAATTCATTTTCTATCTGCTATGCGAAGGCCCATAAATTGAACAAATTATTTTTATATCTTTCGTTTCTAAAAAACATCTCGCGTTCGCTTTTCCTTTTTACAAATTAATAAGGTTGAATGGCCTTATTTCCAAATGTTATCTATTATTTTTTCTCATAATTAAGAAATTTTGGGTGTTAAATATAAAAATTTTATTTTAAAATTGAGAAATTTAATTTCTTTATAAATGTGCTATTTTATATAAATAATTTATTTAGCTGATTTTATTAATTTATGTGTATTCTGTGTATTTTTAATTATAATTGATGTTTACTAAATTAGAGATATAAACCATTATATAAATATATATTAAAATTTATTATAAAAAATTATTTATTTAATTTATTTTAATGCCATATTTTTATAAAATGTATATATGATATATTTAAAATTATGATTTTGTAATATAAGTTATAATTATATGTTCACTTCATAAAATTAGATTATTATTTTTAAAAAGTCAAACATCATATTTAATTAGACTTTTAGCATATTTTTTATTAATTAAACATGATTTATCGTAAGAATAAAGACTTTAAAAAGTAATATTGCTTTAATATATAATGGATAACAAATCAATCACATCAATTTAAAAATAGAGTATTTGAAAAAAGAAAAATTATATTATAATTATATATATATTTTAGTGAATTTTAAACCAATATTGCAAATACGATAACTAATTAAATAGTTAACTAAACAACTAACTAACAAATAATAAATATATATTAAAAACAAATATTTTTCTATATTGAAATTTCTATAAAAATTTAAAAAAAAAATAAAAATTATGGAGAGTAGACACGATAATTAAATGTAAAGAGAGAATTAAAATGGGGCAGGAACTGTAATTCCTTCCAACTCGCCTCAACTTATAAAAATAATGGCAGACAATGAATCCAATAAGAGAGTTTTGTGTCATTGGGTCTCATTTTTTGGATTCGCAATATTTTTTTATGTTATGACATTTTTAGTACCTGATCCTATAATTGAATACAGAGTAAATAGTTTTTAATTTTATAGAAAACAATAATAAATTAATATATAAATAAAATTATTAATAAATGTTTTATATAAAGCCTGTATAGCCTCTTTAGACAAAAGATCGTGATAGACCTGCATGCCCAGCTTCATATTTGCCAGATAAATATTTAAATTCTATGTGCAAACCATTCGATTGGGATATGTACAATAATTATATATATTTGTAGCCTTCCTTAAATTAGATTGTTAATGTTAATTTGTAAATACAGTAATCCAGTGCTTGGTATGCAAAAATTTGATATGTTAGAAACCAATTAATTTGTGGTGGTCCAATTGAATTTTACTCTTGTAGATGGGGTGAAAGGTAGTGTGAAGTAAAATGTAAAATATAAATACTCATACTACTTGATTGATGAAAAGGGGGGAATCTAAAAAACAGTAGAAAAAGACAGCAAACATAACTTCAATGTGTACTGCGATTCTAAAAATAAAAAAAATGAAAAATGTGATGAAAGATGGATTTTATATATCCCTGAAATTACATTTAAGCATGTAATGTTCAGAATTGAGTTTGAAAACGGAAAGGATTTGAAACAAAAATAGATTTGAAAGGAGCTTCTTTTATTTATATAAATAATAAGTATACTAATTTCTTACTCGGAGTTAAGTATTCATTTATGGCTATAAGTCTAATTACTTGTATAGCATACTTTTGGAGACTCAAAAAGTTAGCTCAAGCTCACTGGGTTATAGAACAGAAATTTATTTTGACACTTTCTGTAATGCTAATCATGTTCAATGACCCATTCTAGTAAATATTTTTATATAGATATAAAAGTTAAACATTCTATGATAGCCAATAAATTTCTATTTTTTTTTTTAATTTGTAGTGCTCTCACATTGTTGAATCCTAATATGGCTGGAGCTTTTTTCAGTGTTCTTTGGATAGTAAATTTTTTAGTGACATTATTCATTTTCTGGATAGTAGCTCTCAAGAGAATAGTAGAAGGTAATAAATTATTAATAAATGTTTAAATTTTTTAATATTAAATTATAATTATTTTAATTAACTAAAAAGACAATGCAAATAAAATTACTAAATCATTTAACATAAAGTTAATGATTTTCGGTACTTTCAGTTGGCTATTTTTATTACTAACATATGTAGGTTTCAGCTATGAATACCAACAACATCCTGGTACAGAATTTTATGAAGAGTTTTCTACTGTCTACGAAGTATTCAAAATCATGGGGCTCATTTTATTTTCTATATTCCTTTTGTACCTATTTTATAACTACTTCCTTATATGTAGAGTCTATAAAACTCGTATATGGAGACATAGATTATTTTCTACGTTCTCACTTTACTTTATATTCTGCATTGCAATCTTTATGTTTACAGGAACTCCTCATGTTTATAGTTCTTATGGGGAAAGAGTCTTACTTTTCATTTGCATTATGAATATGTATGTTTATTATATGTAATTTATGTATAGTCCCAGTGATGCTGGGCTTTAGGAAGCACAGTAAACATAAGACTTAGAATTTCCTTAATAGAACTAAGTTTATGAAATGCTTGATGAAAGCATTTAAATATAAGAACTTAACTTTGAATATGATCAACAATAAAATTAAGAACAACCATAATAATAATCTCATTAAGGGAATAAAGAAAGATTTCAAATTGATGATGATGACGACGAAAATGAACATGATAATAACAATTAAGATGAAGAATAAAATTAGAAATATCAAACGATTTAGAAAAGCAACTAGTAATAATAAAATAATCAACATAATGATGGCAACAATTATAGTACAGCTACTGATAAAATTAATGCAGATGATATATAATAGTTTGACGATGAAGATGATTAATAAAATCAGTGAGGAAATTAATAATATTTAATATATTTTTTAGAGGGAATTAACGTATATAAATCAGTAAATAGAATATATTTTTATCCTTATAGAAATGAAATTTAAATTTAATATTTTATATTATTTATAATGATAATATTTAGATTTTTTTGAGAGAATTAAATTTATTTACTGTTTTTGATGGTTAAAAAAAATATATATTAAAGTAATTCATCCGATTTTCATTTTTTAAACGATTATCTAATAATAATAATTATAATTTATAGAAATTAAAAACAATAATTAGTAAAATGAATCTTTATTAAAATAAATAACAATAAAATAATACCCTTTAAATTATTTTCAAATAAACTTTTATTTTTTAATATTTATTAAACAAGTGAGGAAAATATAATTTTCACATCTAATAATTGGTACTGTAACTATTTATAAAACCAGATGGGGGGATATTATTTTAGTTACTGCCGTTATTCATGGCATGAGGGGGATTATTGTATTCAGGCTATGAAGGAGGAGGCATCAAATTTTAGTTATGGGGGGGTCTTTAATTTTATGGCTATCCTTGACTGTAATAATTATTATTACTATTTTTTCTATCCTTACTCTGCTATTATGGTGGTAAAGAATGGTGGGGAGGCGAACGCGGATAATTCTAATGTTATCTATACTACTACTATTATTATTGATAATTGTAATGAGGAGGAGATTGTTTATCTCTTTATTGCTAATGATTGTTATGTGCATGAGGATAAGAATGTGATGGTTGATTAAAATTGTTATATCTGTTATTATTTTCATACCCTCCATAATGAGGAGGAGGATAATGAGGTTAATAATGTTATGGAGGAATTTGTTAAGTGCTATTACTTGTATTGTGACTGATATGACCTTAATAGTGAGAAACAGGAGATTAATTATTATGAATATGTTAAGGATGAGAACGAGGGGGTGCATTATTATAGTGAGATGAATGGGGAGGCTATCTGTAATAATCTCTGTTGTCATAATTGTTGTTATAATAGTCTTGATTTTTACTGTGCGGATGATAGTTATTGTTATGATTATGGTAATTGCTATTATTTGAAGGATAGTGCTATTATTAATGATAATGGTTATTATTGTGTTGGCCTTTATAAGGAAAAGGACCCTTATTATAACTTCTACCTTTATTACCGTGTCTACTATCATTATTATGATAATTTTCATTAGGGTTTTTGCCATATTGTTTTTCATTTTTATACCTATCCCCAGGTTTTTTCCTCTAGCTGATCGTGATCTGGAATCTTGAAAGTCTCTTCTTCCTTTATCTCTGTCTCTACCTTTTGGAATCCTCTATTATTACTGTTAGGGGTGTTATTTAGATTTCTATAATCTCATTATTCTGGTTTCTTTTATTCTTTTTTATTCTTTTTCAACTGTATTTTTAACTTTCAGAATGTCAAATTTGTGTTTTTGAAAAGACTCATATTCTTTATGGTTGCTCAACATAATTTCAATGTATCTTCCTTCAATTTATTAGTTTTCCCACTTTAGAGAATGGATCGCAGCCTCTTTATTGGTGAAAACAACTAAAGCTTCACCAGTTGGGCGTTCTTCTTCATATAGAATTCTGAAATAATATAGCGTTTTAGATATTTGCCAATACAATATATATACCGCTTAATGATTAATTACTTTATATCTAAAATTTAAAACCCTTGTAAAAGGAGTCGAATTTGTTCTTCTGTGCACTAATAAGGAATTCCCCTGAGTCTAATAAACCCGGAAACATTGGGTCCCTCAGAAGTAGGAATAATTCTTGGATCACTTATTACATAATTTTATAATCCATATTCAAAATCTTCTTGATCAACAAAAATGACCTCAATATACCTTTTTCCAATTAATTATTGTTCTAAGTTTTTCAAATTTTGGAAATCAGATGCTTAATTTAGTTTGATATAAGCAGATCCATTAAATTTCCCACAGATTTCAAATTCTAAAATGATATTTTCAGGGTCAATTTCAGGGACTTGCTATTACACAATTTTAAGTAATTCATCTTTCATAAAATTGAATGGCAATCCTCGTATTTTAGCATATTGAGAATTGTTTTAACTTGTCTTTTTCCCACTAGGTGGGGCTCCTCTAGGCAATCCATCATTTCTAGGTTTTGATTCTTCCACCAGGAGTTTTTAACCATTATGCTTGGATTAATTCATTTATTGCATAGCTCTAGTTGCCTGATCACAGGTTTAATATTCTACAAATCCATAGTCTCCATCTTTTTGAACCATGCAATCAACAATATTTCCAAAGCTTTAGAATAGATTCTTCAAATCTCCAACAGACATTCCTCCAATTTTTCCTTTATTTATTGATTATTTAAATATTTAAATAATTATATTTTTTTTTTTATTTTACCTACATAAAGTCTGGGATATGAGACTTTCATCTTTTATTATTATTAATATTATTAAGATTTTTCGGTATTAATGCTGTTGATATCTCCTCTTCCTTTTCTCATCTGCTACTACTACTAATGATGTTATTATTATTAAATCTATTATAATGGTTACTAATTTTCTTAAAAACTTTATTTCCTAGCACTGTTTTCATTGTTGTTGCCATTGCTGTTTCTTGGCTTTGACTCCTCAACACATATTTTACGTCCTTAAAATTTGTAATCATTAAGGTCCTTCATAGCTAATGCAGCAGATCTTAGGTCTGCATATTCTACAAATCCATACTCTTCACGAAACATTGAATCGACTATTTTTCCATATTTTTCAAAGAGAGGTAGCAGGTCTTTTCCCTTACCTCTTGTGAATTTACCGATATACAATCTTGGATAGCGCTACTGGGCAAGTAGCTATGTATATAATTATTTTAATTATAACATAATTAAAAATTTTTTTAAAAAAAACAGAAAAAATTTTATTAATAGTTAATATATTATTTTATTTAGACATTTCTATTTAGGATTGTTTATTTTGAATGAATAAATTAATAAAGGAAGGATTTTAAAATTACTTCTTCTTCTCTTTCTTTGGCATAATTGCCCCCGATATTTTAATCATATTCAAAATTTTATGAATCGATACCTCCTCCGAATTATTGTTGTTGTTGTTGTTGTTGAATATGTTAAGGTAACTCATATTATTACGGACCGGGTTATTGTTGAGCTCCTTCATTTCCAGTTAACAGGGGGGTAGATTATTAAATGAAACTCTAATTTTATTAATTACTTTCGTTCATCTATTCGAATTAATAATAATATAAGAATTATATATTTTCATTTTTAGATTTACCAATTTAAACAAATCATATTAATATATAAATTTGGAATTTATAATAAACCCCCACCCCCCCAAAAAAAAAATGGTACAGAGTAATTGTTGGAAATTATTGCTTTATAATGATAAATTTCTTTTTTAATTGCCAACAATATAACGGATAAATAGGGTATTCAAATAAATTTTATTTTAATTCCGATTTTAATTATCCAATCAAATTAAATTTGATTAGAGTTATAATATTTAAATTATATTATAATTAATTATTATAAATGCTGACTCTTTAAAAAGTTGATTTTTTGAGACTTTTGAGCTTTTCTATCTTAATTTTGTATTGATATTAATGCTTTATTTTTATTTTTGTTTATTTGCTTCGAAATTTCTCTGCTTTTTTCGTGGATGTATAATTAAATTATGATGAAATATTATTAAAAATTGATCAAAATATTTGTTTAACTATATATACATAAAATAATAAATTAGATCATTAATAAATATATTAAGAATTAATCAAATATAAAATTTTCACAAATAAAAGTAGATTTATAAGTTAAATATTTTTATTATATATATATAATGGAGTAATATTAATATTAATTAAATTTATATAAATTATTATTAAAATTTAAATTATTAAAATATATTATATAAATAACACATGAGATAAATTAATACTGGTTTTAAGAGGTCCAAATAATAGCTATAAGCCATACGGCGAATAATAAACTATCTATCTATATAAAATAATAACACTAATAAAAATAAAAAATAAAAATAATTTATAATAATGCTGTAAAAACCTTTAAAGTATCAATCAACTCAACTAGTAAAATTAATGGGTCTAAAAAATTAAAAAATAGCATTTTAATTATTCTAAAAGATTAATGGAGGGACAAATAAAATGTACCATGTTTACTAAATAAATCATAAAATTGTAGATTCATAATCAATAAATTAGTTATTAAATCTTTATGAACAGGCTAAAGGGGGCATGAATTTAGTAAATTATTCTACTTTTGTAAAATAGTTAGAAAAAGTTAATTAAATAGATTTATAAGAAAAATAAAATGCAGAAACTAACCCATAAAAAATTTATAAGAATAGGAAATAATTAAATTTAAGTAAATATTTCATGATTTATAAAAGTCAATAGGCATTTTATTAAATACACCATTGAATTAAGACAATGCTAGAAATTTTTCTACTATTTTTTACCATTCTGTTATATTATCTTAAGATAAAAAAAAATTTAAACTTTTAATAAGTTCTTAAAATGAATAATTATTTAAGCAAAACATTGAATTAGCTCAATAAAGAATTTATTCTGCTATAGAATTATTCAATATAAGTGAACTATCCAATGTTCTTTATGCGTAAATGTTATAGTAAAAAAATGGAAAAAAAGAATAGAAATAATTACTCAGCTTTATCGAAAAGAACATATTACAAAAATAATTGAAACTTGATCTTTAATCTGCCATTTTAATTATGTACTCTTTAACTAAAGCGAATATAATCCAACCAGTGTTATTATAAAAAATAGATTAATTTTTTATCAATCACTTCAATTTGAATAATATATAAGTTAATAATAGAGAAAAATAATACTAGTAATCTTAAATCAAGACATAAGATTATGTCTTTATGGTATTTTGCTATTGCAGACAAAGATAACTTCACTCTTCAATATTTCTTAAATTTTTAGAATAAATAGGAGGGAATTATGTGGAAAAATTAAATGGTTTACAATTAGGAAATATTTTTTAATCTATTTCTCTACTAAAATTGCACCACTCTTTTTCAAAAGAATTTTATGATCTATTTGAAATAAATATTGCTAATTTATTGAAATAAAAATATCAAATGACTGATAGACTTTTAGCAAATATAATCAATAGTTATTTATAAAAAGACTAAGGCTCAGAAGACTTTTAAAAAAAATAATATAAGCTTTTGTAAATATTGCATTTCCAAAAATGAACATCAACTAAAATTATGATAATATAAAAATATAGCGAAAACAACAAATAGATTGGGAATCAATTTCTTCCGTATTTTATAATATTTAAATATCAAAAAGATGCATTTTAGAGTTGAAGTAAACTATTTATACAATGTTTTAAAATAGTATTAAGGAAGAATAGGAATTAATTAACTAATAATAAGAATTGACAACAAGATAGTTTTATTTTATATTTTATTCAATTGTTTAAATGGTGAAAGAAAACATTATTTAAAATATTTCATAAAATTTTATTATGTTTTTCCATACCTTTATTCACTCTCATGGAAATAATTTTACAAATAAAGAACTTAGTTCTATTTTGCTCTAATTTTAAAATATAAAGTTTTTGTAAAATGAAAAACTTATATAATCAGAGGAGTTTATTTGGGAAAAATTAAATTAAAAGATGGTGATTGCCAAATAGGAAAGTTAAAGTTTTGATTTACCTTCCATTAAATACATATTAGAAACACTAAAATCTGAGGTTATAAATTAGCTATATAATAATAATAAAAATCGGTCGTAAATGCTTTAATTTTGCTTGAATAATCTGAAAATTATTAATTCTGAATTAAAATATACAATAGAATAAAAATTAAATAATTCTAATCATATTAAAAAAAGTTAAAACAGCACTAAATTCACTATATTTTAACTGAAAATGTGTATAGATTGTCTTATTTATCTGAAGAATAAAGAAAGTTAGGTTAACTCATTTGAATTAGAGATTAGAGAAATTATTAATGATTTTCTTAGTTATAGTGGTGAGTTAGAAATTTTAATTAAGGAAAATAATATAAGTGATAGAGAAAAAACATATAAATATATTAGGAATAAAGGATACTATATATGGAAAATTAACAAAATTAAAAATAATTTTTGTGACTTAATTATTGAAAATATTATCATTAATTTTAATTAGGAAAAAAATTTATTTCATATTTATTTTTCTAATACAATATTAACAAAATATATTATTATTAGCATACTTACAAATAATATAAAAATTAATAAAATAAATTAATAAAATTTTTTTATTTTCATATTCTATTTATTAGATAGCTTAATTTCCATATTTGTGATACAGAAAACCAAAAAGATTTTGCACTTTTATTGCTATAATAAATAATTAAATTTCTAAGATAGTTAGTTAGTTAGTTACTTACACACTTACTTACTCACATATTTATTTTTAAAAATTTAATGTATCAATACGATTAGTTAAAAATATAACTAAATTAATATATAATTAGAGGCATGTTTAAATTTATTATTAAACTCATTTAGAATATTCTTTTTTGTTTGATTAATAATTAAATAAAATAAAATATTGTATTTACTAAAATATAAAGAGATAGTTATAGAAAATGGTTATACCAGCATTGAGACTAACTTACTATGCATAGAAATGATTCTTCTTATTTAAGTGAATAAAAAAAATAAATAAATAAAACCTATGAAGTATATATTTTCTCCCTATCTGATGTACTCACTAAAAAAGATTATTTAGTAAAAATTGAATCATTTAATAGTTATGGAAATTAGAGGTAAAATTAAATAAAATATATTGATTAGTTAAATTAATAAGTAAAATAATAAATTTATTAAATTAATATTTTAATCAATAAGAATAATTAAATAACTAATTAATATATTATAACATTTCCTTTTATTTCCTATTAATGGGAACATGTAAGTGATTGGCGCAAATTAGTTAGACAAGAAGCCAAATTACAATAAATATAAAATCATTCTATAAAAATAAAAATAATATTTAATTTAAATTAATTACAGATATATTCAATAACAAATAATAAAATATCAATAATCAATATTAATTTAAATTATATTATACTTATTAATACTTCTAAATGTAACAACCCAAGTAATTTAAATAATAATTTCCCATCTCTTTATCTTATAATCCATATTCTAAAATAATAAATCTTATATTTTGGATAAAATTATGATAATTATTGCTGTAAGAATAAAGATTTTAAATTTGTAAAAATTAAAGTTTTAACTAATAATTCATTCGTTTTTCTTTCTTCTTCTTCTTTTTTTTACTTCATAATCACCTAAATATTATTTATTAATTAATTAATTTATTTATTTAGCAATAATTTTTAAAAAAATACCTTCATCTCCTCCTATTTCTTCAATTTAAGGACCTTCAACTGCACTCAAAAGCATTTGTTGCTGAGGAGTCAGCTATGGTTGAGCCATCCAAGGCTACATCTGCATTGGCATGTACTATTACTACTATGAAGGAGGCTATTAGTACGAATAGGAGTTTTACTACTGTTAATTTTCCATTTACTATTAGGACTGATGTGATTGGTTGGTTTCAGGTTTTCTAAGACCTCCATTCATATCTTCATTCCATTACTATTATTGCTATTCTTTATAGTCATTATTCATTCTTGAGGAATTTTGATTATATCCTAAATCGTTGTCATTGTTGTTATTGTGGTAGGGATCCTAATTGTATCTTTGTTTCTATTATTCATGGAAATGATGCTACCCAGAAGATGATGGAGGAGGCATTCCCGATCTTAAATTATTGCCATTATGACCATGGCTCATAGGAGGCATATTCATGGGAGGGAAGTTTCTTCCCTACATTTATTGTTGCTATTATTGTTAAAATTATTATTATTTCTATTGCTAATACTTGATTCCATTGTCAATAATGGTTTCTATTTCCTATTTTGCGGCTTCAATTTGATCAGAGGTTCCAGAAATAAAGACTATTTTCTTATCTAGATTTTGATGGTGTTCTTCCTTGGAGAGGACAACAAAGGCACCAGTCTTGCTGTTAATAGTTTTTACGGTTTCTCCTCCCTTTCCAATGACTAAACCGACCATGTTGTGGGGAATTCCATATTCTTCTCTATTAGATTTTTGATTAAGACCTTATTTCATTCTTCTTTGATTTTCAACAATATCACTTAACATTTTCTTTACTATTTCCACACTTTCTGCACTTCCCTCTACGAAAACATTTCTCATGTCACTTCCTTCTTAATTTTCCATTGCTACTTACACTCTGGAAGCTCCCGATCGCTCCTATAATTGTCTTATTGTGTCTCCTCCCTTTCCAATAACTAGACCAACGCAATCCCTTGGGACAGGAATAATATAAGCATCATCTGAAGGAGGTCCATAAGGTGTAGTTAGTGAAGGGTCAATTGAACCTACTGTAATAGGGTTCTGAGGATCTGAAACAGGGGCCTGATTTTTTATTTAGGCAACTAGTTTCAATTGTTCAAGTCTAATTTTATTTCTAGTATCTTCATCAGCAAACAAAATTCTTTCAACTTCAGATTGGGCTTTAGCTATTATCATTATTATTATTAAAATAGTGATTAATTAAAGAATTTAAAGTTATAAATATTTCATTTTTATTTATTTACCAACTGAAGCTTCATTATCTCCTACGATCAGAACGTGTTGGTCTTCATCATCATCAGGTTGAGGAGGCTATCCTTCTTTTTGACTTCCTTTTCCACGGACCAAGATTTTACATCCTGATTACTCTTCCATTTTTTTCTAGTTTGAACCTTAAGGTCCAATAATTAATCCTGTGTAATTGAACCCATTTTGAGGCACATAAACTTTTCTTTTAATTTTCGAACTATCAGCTAAAGTAGCCATAAGACTTGGATTAGATCCAGCAAATTACCTTAAAATATTAGTCTTTTTAATAAAAATGTATTTCTTATTATATTATAAATTAAATTTTTACATAGCCATAGGATTTAATTGCAAAGCTGGGGCTCCAGAAGATGCATTAGCACCTGCTGATGAAGAATTGTCGTTCTTTTTGATATTAATTCCTGCCATTTGCAAAATATTTTAATGGACATTATGTTTAATGTTAATTTCTAAAGCATTATCCAACTATAATTAGCCCAAAGTCCTTTCTCTATAAGCCAACTGGTTCATTTTAAACTAATTAAGTTATACTTTTTATTCCAAAGTTTATTCATCTGGGTTTTCTGGAATGCTATTTTTTTTCATGAATTCTTATTCAGTCATTATGGCTTCAATTGGCTTAGATATTTCCAAAATAGGAGGTCCTCCTGATGCACCCCCCGATCCTCCAGAGCCTCCGCCTATAGATAAAATTCCAGCCAAACTACCCCCTAAAGCAGAGGAGCCTTGACCCATTTGTAAAGCTGATCCTGCGTCTAGTCGCAATCCGGATTAAGACTACTATTAATGTTGAGGTGAACCATGAGTTGGGGGTCCTGTTGAGAATTTACTTATTCTTGAGGGCTTTTTAGAATCACGATCTCTTGATCTGCTTCGTGATTTATCTTTTCTATGTTTACTTTTTTTCTCTTTCTTTTTAGATTTGGATCTTGATCTTCCCATTTATTATTTTATGTGTTTAATTGTTTATATACTGTAAATTTTTATTATTTTAAGGATTTTTAATTGTGAATTTATATTAAATTAATTTAATGACTTTTATATAATTATTTCTTTAGTTTAGTGAGATTACAAATTGCAATAACTACTTACAAAAGTATTTCCTTCTCATTTTATTTTGCTAAACAATTTAATATATCATACTTAAAAATGTCATATATATATATATTTTAATTTTATTTTTTTACTCCTAAAAATAAAATGATATTTCAAGAAATATAAATTTTTCATCATTTTCATTTTTAAAATATTATATAAAATCTAATTTATAATTTTCAAGTTAGCTAAATGAAATGACAATAATTTTTATTAAAATATTATCAAGTGAAACCACTATTTAATTTATTATAAAGTCTTGCTGCAAATTGTATGTCATAATGGTATAATAAATAATTATTTAGAATGTACAAATTTAAAAATAATTAGTGGTCTTAATTTATTCATAGTAATAATAAATTTGTATTTTAATCTATTTTATATAAAATTATTAATATGGAAAATAATGAAAGTAAAAATTATATAATTACAAAAAAATAATAAAGTATCAAATTCTTTAATAAATTATTTCATTGCTTTTCAAAATTATGAGTTATATATCTAGATAAAAGATTTCTAATGGCAGGTGTTATCTAGCATATTTCAAGTGGAATCATAGTAATCATAGATCTGATCCTTACAATTTCTAAATTTACATTTGAAATAAGGGGGATCCATAGCATAAGGTAAATAACGAGAAGGAATATCAAAGTGACTATCAGTAAAGTTACTTTGTTGTTATTATTTCCGTCCTACTATACCTTTAAACTGGCTTCAAATTTTTGTATCAGATATCTGAAAAAATTCGAAACATAATCTTTTTACATGTCTTCCATTTCAGTCATAATTGGCTGGTTAAAAAGTGTGCCATTGTTGCCAAATTTCTCATTTTATTAAACTTCGTATTCGAAAAGGGCGAGTGTTTAACGGAAATGCTCAAAATGTCTAGCCAGCGCCACGGAAAATCCTTACATAACTGAACCTTCCATGAAGTTCTAGCATTCTGTCAAACTTACATTTCTTCTTTCAACTAAGATGTCACAGGCCTTTTTGTTTCCATGCTTAGTCATCACTGATTTATAAGCATCTTTATAAATAATGTCATGAGAGTCTAAATTATGTGTGTATTGCTATTGAATCACTGACATTATGTTATACATATCAAGGATGGAAGAATTAGTATATTTCTGAACATTTACTCCATCTAAAACTGTAAATTTGGATTGTATTAGCAATTATTTCATTGCATTATTAGAAAATCCTAAGAAACTCTCCGCTTGGTTCGTATAGTGAGTTTCCTTTATAAAAACGGAGAATTTGTCAGCCAAATTGTTGGATAAAAGGAGACTGAGAACAAAATACGCACAAAAAATTAACGAACTCAACAAAAAGGGAATGAAAAATATTTTGTTGTTTTAGTTGTTTATTTTGAAATTTTTCTTTTTCCTAAATAATATAAAATTTTAACATTAATAATATTTTGAAATATTTTCCTTAAATTTAAAATAATTATTTTATATTTATTTGGACATATGGTATTATCATTAAATCATATTAATACCTTCCTACTCCTCTACCCTGATTAAGAGAGTCATCTTCATCATCACTTTGGTTATTGAGTTTATTATCAGAGTTTATTTCCTCTTCATTACCCTGCTGAGCAGACTTAGAGAATTCTTCACACTGTTTAAACAAATTTTTTATTTTTTGCTGAGGGATTTCCAAAAACAACTTCAGAACCTCTTTTTGGGATTCCAAAATCTTCATTTGGAAAGGAATTACCATAATAATAGTAATTAATTCAAAAACCAAGGCGCCAATAAACAAATAATAGAAAACTTATTATTTTTCATCTGCCCAATTTTTTAACTCATCCACATAATAATTCGAAGATTTTTTTAGACTTATATAATATTAGTTGAACAAATTGTATTGCAAAAAGTCAAAATCCACATTTTTTGGATTGTACTCTTTTATGTTTTAGCTTAAAAGTGTGTTAACTTTAGTAATAATTTGCTGTGTAGCTTCATTGAGATCATATTTCTGAATGGAATAATCTCCCCCACTTTAAGTAAATCTCATTGCTACAATATCATCTAAAATTGTTTTGTCTCAATTAGTTAATTGTTTTATAGTGAAACTTTTTATTTATTTTTACCTGAATACATTTTTTTGTGCTAAGATAAAAGGCTTAGCTTATTTAATTAAATTTTATTTTGAATATTTTCCAAATCATCAAGAGCTAACTTAATTTCCTTTACATTATCTGAGAAAAAAATATCATTTAAATTAGTAGCATTAAACATATTGTGCCCGTAAAGATCAAGTAATTTTGCTAAAATAGTTTGGCCGTCAGCTATTTATCTATAGGATTTTCCAACAAGGCTATATCTATCCGAGCTCTCATTCAGAACATTAACAATAACGAAATGGTTTGTGAAAATGAGAATATACATTATAATAATCATGCTCAATGAATAGATTTTTAGAAATTATATGGGTTTTACATTTAAAAAGTTGGACTCTTTTATAAAATTCAGGAAAACTTACTTTCTCTTGAAAAGTTTGGAGACTTAGAAAACTTTTCCCTCTTCTTCATTTTCTCCAGCCATATAATTTCCGTTTTCATTGTTAAGATGATATTCTTCTTCTTCCTTTAGTTCATCTATAACATTTTCCTGTTTTTTTAAGGATCAAATATATAAATAATCCGTTTAAATGGGTTCACTTCAATTTAATTTAATAAAAATTACTTCCTCCCTTTTTAAATCTTCTACATCCATATACTTGGTTCCTACTAGTCTGACTGTCTTGATTTGGAATCCATAGTTTATTTTTCCTGCTTTTTTTTGGCCATTTTCATCTTCGCTGTCTACATTTACTCCATCCTCTTTTAAATCGCCCATATCTTTTATATTGTCTGAACCAGCATTATTTTAATTGTCTGAAGAATTATTATTGTTGTTATTATATGCTCTAGTTCTGTCTAAATCGGAATAGTGGATTCTTGAATGACTAACATCATTTAGTGAAGAATGTTAAGGATTTAGAGGAGGTCCACTTTCTAACTTACCTTTAAAGGTTTTATTTTCGTATTCATAGTAAAGTTACAAATGTTATGTGATATTTTTATCCTATTTATGCACCTTTCCCTCTAAAAGTTCTGTCATTTGTATAGCTTTCGTTTTTTCTATTTTTAAAATATATCCTTGCTGTTGAACCATTCTAAAAACGACAGGCGTAGCGCAAATAATAGCCTCAAAAGGCTTAGGTTTTTTCCTGATTTTTAAATTTTGGCAAGTTGTTCGTTATCCGTGTTTTGAAAGAAACCCTTCTTTTTCATTTCCAAGATATTCAAAAAATCCTGGACATATTTCTTCAACCCTGTATGTGTTTTTCTATATTTTTTTCACATTGATGTCGAAAATGCACAGAGCTTAAGGAGAAATGTTCAAAACCTCTCCTGAGTTTGATATTATAATATGGCAAATTTAATTCAAGTGTTTGTCAATAAACATCTATGCAGAAAATTGCAACCCATGTATCAATGATGGTACATTTCTTACCATTGTTATCGCAGGAAATATGAAATCTTATTTGCTAATTTTAAAGTAGTAAATTTTAAAAGATATAATAATTTTAATGATATTTCGTTTACCTTTTAGCAGGGAGAATTCTTTCTTTTCCCAAAACTTAAGGCTCTAGAGTATTCAAATAATTCGAAATAAAAGAGTTATGATATTGTGCGTACAGTTCTGGCATACATGCTTTGATATTTCTATTCATTACTTCAATTTTTGAATACCCTAACAATGCTTTATTAAACATTTAAAGATAACTAAATTTGATTATCTATATAATTTATTCTATTAATCAAATGGTATACCATGAACAGCTAAATTTATGTTTTTTATTTGGCAAAAGCTATCATCTTCAGCAGAAATAAATATGGTGGCTTTGGATTCATTTTCCATATCTATCATATTGGCTCCTTTATTGTTAGCAAACAACATCTTCTCAAGAATGGCATACCCTTTTTCTATTATAAAATATCAAATGAAATTACCTTTATTTATAATAAATATTTTAATATTAATTTGCGAACCTTTGTCATGCAAAATTTGAATTAAATACTTCGCATAGTATCTTTATATTACAGGCAAGCAATGTGTCAGCTATATGAGTTTATTGTAATACTCATCAACCTTCTAGTTCAAAACGTTAATTTTATAACCCAACTCTGATACTTTGCCCAAATCAGGGGTCTAGTCTTATAATTGACTCCAAAACTCTGTGTGGAGTCCTGAAGAACGTTCTATGTTAAGTCTACAAGCTGCCAAATAGTTTTGAATTGATAATTCATTTACACTTTCATTTTAATCTCCAAGTTTTTGATTTCCCTGACCGGATCCCCCAGACATTAACTCGTTTTCTATTATCGATTAATATCTATAAATTATAAATTCTTCATCAAATGCAGGAATTTCTAGCTGCGCATTATTTAATTCTTAAATTGCTAAATTAATAAAAAAAAAGAAATTATATTTTGATATTTAGATTTTAAAACGTCTTATTTTTATCTACCTTGCTACTTGCTTCTCGTTATATCTAGTAGATACAGTGAGTATAGAATCCTGAGTCTCGTACTGTTTGGAAACTTTTAAAGACCGGTATAATACATGGACTAGATAACAGAAATTATAGTTATGAGGGTTTCTGACTCTCCTTCAGCTCTTAGTTTTTTACTGAAATTTGTTATTTTCATGACTCTGGTTTTGGAAGAACAATCTTCAATATTACAAATCGTTCTATGATAGTCTAAAAATCCATTTAAAATAGTTCTGACTTGCTGATTTTTGTTATAGTTTTAGAGTAGTTTCGTCAAGTAGAGAAGTTGCATTTGAGCTAACTCGACAGATTTGTAGTTATTTGAATCCGACAAAATAATGTCGTATTTCTGTTCCACTCGAATAACCACAACGAAAAAGATCATCGGGATGCCGCCCAAAAATAGAAATGATGTATATTCAAAATCATAGTTTTCAGTTAAATAGGCCAAAATAAGCATTAAAATCGCCCAAAAATTGACTGAATGCATAGTAGTTACAGCCTTTCCAACTTTATCGTTATTATAATATACATTGAAGTTGAAGTATTCAAACAACCAAGCTGAACATAGTGTCATTATCACAATTAACACTATTTAAAAGGAAGACTTGTTTAAAGCAGTCATAAGAATTGCCAAAATTGTTTTGTACAGAATATACATGAGGTCTCCTCTCCCTGAAGTTTTAGTGAAGCAATCCTATGAAAATTAAAATTCCGAATATTACCATGACACTATATAACATATTTATAGAATAAAAACAATACGAGAGATGAGTATCTGCATTCATAATTAATGAAAATCATCACAGCGGTGTAAAGAAAAAGTAAAAAACTTAAAAATGCTCCGACAAACACATAACTATTTGCTTCTCCAGAAAAACACTATATTTCTTTAAAAGACATGTGTTTCCACTAACTGCCACTTTTTTCACAATAAAAAATGTGCAAAAACATCTCTAGCATCGGTAAATAGACAACAGAACATAGTAAATCTGTGGCTAGTTTTAAAAACCTCAAAAAGCCCTCAGATCCTGATATTCTCCTTTTTAAAGAATATAGCACTATTGTCAGAGATAAAAGTATGCATACAAAAAATGCTACAAAAACCCAAAAAAACAGTTTAAATTCATTCCACCCTAGCTCACTCTTCATTATAGAAATTAAAAATTGTTTTAAAAGTTATTTATAATATTTTATTTTTATATATAAATAATAATATCAAATTTAAGTATTACCGTAATTAAAGGAGTTATAGCTGTATAAGAAGTTATTTTATAAATAATTTCGACTTCTTTTGGTTTTTTCCACACCTCAAACAACGGTTGTTTAAAATAATAATGCAAAATCTGTAGAGTTTCAATAATTATTAATAATAAACGTATTTCGATTCGAAAATTTTCTTGTGTTAATAAAGTTTAAACTAAATTGAAAAGGCTTTATTTGGTTTCTTTGAACAGTTTTACCACTATTGAATCTTCCCTTAATGTTTACCTTTCAATTCGTCTTCGTCCATGGCTCAATAAATATGTTTTGATTTATTATAATTTTTATTAGGTTTGATTTTGGACCAAAAAAAATGTTTATTTTTACTATAGTTTTTGTAGTTTTATTATGAATAGTAATTAGTCAATGTTTAAATTATTATTATAATATTGTTGTAATTGTTTTTACTTCTTAATTTTTTTATGGACTATCAAGACTTATAATAGATTAATTATAAAAAAAAATTAAATAAATATTAATAATAATTCTTAGATTGAATAGCAAAATATTCATATTTCGAAATATACTAAAATTAAAAAAAAATCAAACTTTCTAATTTAATTTATTTTAAATATGCATATTATAAATCAAATTGACTTACTAAAACACAACTCTTACTATTTCTTTTATATATATATATCTTCGAAAATATGTATTATTCTCTCCTTTTTAATCTATGCATTATTTGGTTGTTGGTAAAACCCGATGAAATTTACATTTTTTTAAGATTAATATCCCTGAATATGTATAATTATAATGTAATAAATTAATTTATTATTTAAGAATAATTTATATATACCATAAAACTAAATAAACTAATATAATTAAAATTTACAAAAAATATTTAAATAAAAAAATACTGATGGTTGATAATAAAGATTATAATTTCGCAATTAAAGTAATTGAAAGATAATTTAAAGGTAAATAAGCATAAGAAATAGTAAAAACATAAATGTCTATGAATATAATACATCCAAATTAAACATTTACCTCATGTTAAAACTAGATATATGCATTTAGATTTTATAATATTATGTATAATTTATAATTGTTTTATTCTATTTAATATTTATACAGAAGTAGACGAGTAGTCTGGAGAACTTAGAATTTTTGTAGGAAAATAATAAAATGATCCTTTAAAATGGACAATTACTTTCATGGGACCTGAAGGTCATTTGCCCAACGACCCTTAAAAAACTAACATTTACGATGTAATTTATTTATATTTATTTGATTAATTGATTAATTAGTTAATTTTTTACATAACTTAATTAAATTATAGGGAGGATTATTTAAAGCTTCTCTTACATTTCCCTAGGTATAGTAAAGCGAATTATATACGATGATATGACAATTTTTTAAAGATTTTATATAAAATAGGATTTCCCTAATAACCCTCCTAAAATGGTATTTTTGAGTGAAATGTGGCACCCTAACATATATAATAAAAATGAAGGAGAACACAAAGCGGGAGAAGTATGCATTTCAATTCTCCACAAACCAGGAAAAGATGAATATAATTTATAAGAAAGAGATGATGAAAAGTAATATTTAGCTCTTTTTAATTTTTTTTTAATATAAATATATATTATATTATAGATGGAGACCCATTATTACTGCCGAAAAAATTATTCTAAGCGTCAGCTCTATGTTATTAGATCCTAATATCAACTCTCCTGCTAATATTGATGCTTCAGTAATTTGATTCTGTTTATTTAGATCTAATCATTTATTTATTTCATAAATTAAATTAAGGTTGAATTTTAGAAAGATTTAGAAGTTTATAAAAAAAAGTCAGAAAATTAACAAATAAAAGTATAGAAGAATGTTGAAATTTGCAATTTATAATATTCATATAATTAGTATTATTAGATAATTTATCGCGAGATATAATAATATTACTTTATATAATCTTTATAAATATTATTTATAGAATTAAATAGTATGATAAAAATAAGCAATAAAAACTACTGCATTTTAATATAATTTAACCATATTTTCCTTCTGCTGTTATCAATTAATTTTAATTTCTATTTCTATGCATATATAAAATTGTTGATATTATTTGAATTTACTTAAATTTATTATTTTTATATAATAAATTTATTATGATTATTATTTGTAATAAATGTAAATAAATAAATAGCTTATATTATTTTAAATAATTTTTTTTCATATTTTTTATTTTTATTTTAATAACAAATCAACAACATAATTCAATGGTTTCGGTTCTTTTCTTCAACAACTCAGCAACTTCTGGGTCAGTTATGTATTTTCTCAAAGCTTTGATGGCATCACAGTCAGAGAATCCTAAATCAAAGAATGCTCTATCATCAACTCTTCCATTAATTACTAGTTTTTTAGCCTTGTTGTCTATTTTTGAAATTCTTTCATCCTTATTAATCTCATCTAATTGGCTTTAAATATTATCTATTTAATATTGCAAATATACTTTATAGTCATCTAAAGTCATTTCCTTTTTAGAAGCTTCTTCTGACATAAAATGCCAAGTCAAATCTCTTAAGTAATTAGGTTTTAATTGTCCATTCTCTTCATAGAATTTTTTAGATTGAGCCATAACATCTATAATTAATGGTAAAAATTATATAAAATAAAAATTTAATATTATATTTAATGTAATATTGTTCTACCTTCTTTTAATTCTAACAATATAACTACAGTTAATAAGGCGCTGTTTAAGGTAGAAAAGTAATAGTCGTACAGTTTTTAAGTTATTTAAAAGTAGTGAACCATATTATCAAAGTGAATTTGTCTTTACTTAATGCATTCGTCATGATATATAATTAATTTTCTCAATGCTAGTAAAACAGCGTTCTGATATATAACTTTAATGCTTTAAAGAGTAAGTCTTCCTTCTTCATCATATTCCAATTAAATGTCTTTTTACAATTGCATTTTTAATCTCAAAGTTTCTTCAATCGCTCTTTATTTTTAGGCTTCATCATGACTCGTATTGGAAGTCATGCTTTATTACATTTATTGCTATTACTGCTATTATTGCTATTGTTACATTAACTAAGCTAATTATTATTGGTTTAATTTTTATTATTATTCATTTTCTTCCGATTCTGCAGGAATTAAATACAGAACTCCAGCAATTGCTATAACAACTCCAGATGCAATAAGGACTGGTTTTTAAATTTATTTAAGAATGTTTCGAATCCCATAATTTTAAAAAATTTTCTATATAATATGAAAAATTAAATCTTTTATATTTTTAATAAAATTGATTATTAACTTTAGTAAAATTATTTATAAGTAAGTATTATTTAAAATTGACAAATTATTAATAAATTTCAATATTGCTAATTAATCAGAAAGGTATTAATTAAATTTTAACAAATAAAATAAAATTTACTTGAGGCAGAAATTATATCATTACTAATTTATTAATCTGTAATAAAATATATATTATAGATTAATAACATAATAATATACTATAAAGAATTAAAAATATTAATACTTAAAATAAATCATTAAAAATTAAAATTTAGTAAATTCCTATGGTTATTTAAATTAAATTAATTAATTAAATTTTTTTTTTTTTTAGCATAATTAAATATTTATTTTTATATACAAATATATTAAAATTATAAGGTAAATGGAGAATCTATTTTCTACTTTTATATTGATGTTTAGTAATTAAGATTTATTAAATTAATATATAATGTTATAAAATAAATCCATTACACATTTAGTATGAAAAGTCATTAAATAAAAATTAATTAATTTAATTAGGCTCACAAATTAACCTGTATTATCTCTTTTATAAATAATACTAATAAAAAATACAAATAAAAAGAATCTAAACTTTATTATAATAAATGCAGTAAAATTAAACTGATTTATAAAGATTATTTTCTCAATCAGTTGCAATATAAGGAAATTCCTTTCAGGATCACTCTTCATTAATTGATTTTATTTAAGATTAGGAAATACACAATTAAATGTAAAGCAAAAGTAATGAAAACTATCATTAATCATATATTGGAAGTAAATAAAAATAAAAAAATGTAAATAGTCCAATTCGTTATAATTCTAAAAGTCACCACTTAGGAGATAGTACTAATCGCAATAAAATCAATATTAATTATGAAAATAAGTTAAAGGCATTTTAAAATAACCAATGGATATAAAATGAAAATTTAAGCAAAGATGCATAATAATTGCCTATAACAATATTTTAGAATAAAAATATTGTAGAAAAGTAAGAAGAAATATTAAAATCTTAAAAATAAGAAAAAATTGCTAAACCTGCAAAATAAATAAACAATAACTGTAGGAAAAAAAGTTATAGCACCACAAGTCTTAGAAATAAATAATATTAAAATTCCGGAATATATTTCGATGAATCAGGCCTAACACCTTCAGTAGTCAAACATTAATAATCTTATGAAAAGTAATAATAATAATTTCACAGTGACTAAAAAACTGATAGGCGAAAAAGACTTTTCACTCCCTATGAATACATAAATTATACAGAAAAAATAAATAATAATAGAGATCGTTATTTAAACTCACTATAGTAATTAGGTATAGAATAAATCCCTAATTTAGAAAATCTACATAGTATTCCATTTAATACACTAATTAGCAACACAGATGTATATTTAAATATATTATATAAATAAGTTATATAATTGTATAATAATTATTCTTATTGTGAATCTTTTTATTTTTTAAGAATGCTATCAAACATAGCTACACATAAAAATACATTGGAGAAATAGATGGAAATATGGGAATACTAAGCAAAAGAAAGCAAATAGAAAAAATTCCTAAAGGATTCTAAGTAAAAATTTGTTTTTTAATTAATTACTGATTTAATAATTTTTCAAAGGTAAAAAATAGATACAAGATAAAAATGATTCATTTCACAATAATAACTAATAATAATACATAGTACATATTAAATCAAACCCTAAACAATTAAGAACTATTAGAAAAGAAAAAGAGCCGTAAAGTTATTTAATTTATTATAAAAAAAAATATTATAGTGTAAAATATTAATTTATAGAGAACGATTAGAACTTAAAAAACAGCTAGAAATATGGCATGCTTAAAAAGTGAAAAATTATACTTAATCGAATTTTTAAGAAACTAATTTAGTTTTAAATAATATATAATAAGCTAATATGATGTAAAAGTAATTGAAGTATGATTTAAATATGCATAGACATAAGTATCAATAGCTTTTGAAAATTAAGCCTCAAAATTCTCTTTAGAATATTAGTCATCTTAATGAATATAAAGTAACTTAAATATGATATAATTCTTAAAATAATTTACTCATAGTTTATTTTAATTTTTCTTAAAATTAATTTTAAAAGGAGTTAAATAATTAATTATTATAAAAGGAATAAACTTAAGCATAGTCATATAGTAGGATGCTTAGTAAAATGAATTTAAATACGATATAACAGATACAAAAAATAAGTTAAAAGCAAAAGTTGGATAAAGAAGAAGAACTTAAACCTAGATAAAAATTATTGAGTAATAGCAAAGAAAATCAATCTTAAGTTGAATAATTAAAAATAAATAAATAGAAGTCTAATATAAGCAAAAATAGAGTGCTAGAAAAATTAACTAAGAGTTGACATAATTATTTATAAATATTTTAAATTAACCATATAAAAGTATAAAATTTTAAATATGTATAAAAATAATAAATAATATAATATTATTATAATTATATTAATCATTCTATTAAAATTAATTTTGTTAATTTTATATCACCAGTTTAAATTTTTTTCAAAGAAATTTTTAATCTTAGGTTATGAAGGATTTCTTAATAAATATTTTCTAATTTCGCACCAAGCAAGCAAGAAAATAGAGAAAATGGATGCACAAGACCTATAAACACAGACAATAAATTAATTTAGTTATATATAATATTTAGTAAAAAATATATTACCATTGGTATCCATTAAGGGGTCTAGATTAGAAAACTATTTATACTCCAGGGGTATAGCATAACAATACACTGAGACCGACTTCCAAAAGAACTCCATATAACATTACTGAATTCCAAGGAGTGTAAATGAAGGACATTTTTTTGGCTTTCACTGATAAAATGTTACTTATTTATATCAAGATCATTCCAACAAAGTAAGCAGTTTAAGCATATTTCAAAGCTTCTGTACTATAACATACAGGGACATTTCTTTTATAATGTTCTCCAGGATATTTATAATCTAATACGGACTCCTAAGGAGTTCTGTCATATTTTTTATTTAAATATAAATCAGTGAACGAAACTCCAACAGAATTTTCAAAATCTTCGCATTATCTGAAGACTCCTTCTTTGGGAGTCCATATTCCTTGAGGATTTACATCTTTAGGCTTGCATTCTACAATAATTTGTCTCAAATCATAATGCATATCTTCATCATAAAGCCAATCAATTTTTTGAAACTCTTTTAAAAAATATAATAAATTTATTAAAAACATATAATCTGAATAGATTAAAAAATATTAATTTACACTACTGGTATAGGACAAGGGGAAATAAGCTTATTATCCTTTTTTAGAAGATTTCTCCTTATTTACATGACAATTTACAGTTCCATCGGAGAGTTGTAAATAAGGATTACCTAAATCTGCACGGGTGACATCAAAAGATCCAAATTTAATGTCATCTCCTCTGACTGCGGTTAGTAAATTTCCGGAAAGTAATCCAAACATACCACTCATTTAAAATCCGTAGTAGTACATGGTGGAAAAGTAGGCGAAAAATCCTCCAGCTGTGGATATAATTCCCATCTAATTTGAATTAAAATAAAAATTAATTATTTTCTTATATATTTTCTTATTAATTAGGTTTTGTATACTTGCAAATAGGCATGAGTTATAAGTCTTGTCGTAACTAAGTGTTCATCTTTAGTTCTTGGTCTTCTGGTCATAATATCTAATTCTGCAGCTTCGTAAGCAAGACTGATGGCAGGTAATATGTCGGTACCAACAGCTACAGCCAACATTAACATGTTGGAAAGGGGAAGAGGGAGCAAAAATATCAACTTTAATAGGGTTAATTTTAAAATTAGAATAACAATGAAAAATGTTATAAATAATTTAATAAAATTTTCAAATTTACTTGAGAAAGGAAAGGAATAATTTCGGTTACGTTAGAGGTCAAAATATAAACTATGGTTTTTTTTAAATTGTCGAAAATTTTTCTTCCTTCTTCTACTCCGTCAACAATGGAGGAAAAATCATCATTTAAAAGAATCATATCAGCAGCGTCTTTAGTAACATCAGATCCAGTCATTCCCATGGAAATTCCAATATCACCTATTTTTATTTTATAATAATTATAGTAACAGTATTAAAATAATGTAGATTTTGTATATGGTACCTTATTTGATAGCTGGAGAATCATTTACTCCATCCCCTGTGACTCCACATATATGACCGATTTTTTGACAGGCTTTAACAATTTTTAATTTGTGAGCAGGTGTTGTTCTCGCAAAGACACAGTAGGGCTTTTTGCACCAAGATTATAGGGTTTCATCATGCTCAACTCCATCTTCATTATTAATATTATCATTTTCTAAACTTTCGTTAATTCTGTCTCCGTGAATTACAATAGCATCAGCTCTTTCAATGGCTTCTAACCATCCTATCTTTTCCCCTCTTTCTTCAAATTCTTCCATAATATCAATATTTGTTTTTATATTTTAAGGGATTATGTTCACTTGCTTAGCAATGGCAGCTGCAGTGGGGGGTTAGTCTCCAGTAACCATTACAACTTTGATTCCTGCAGATCTACATTTAGTAACTGCATAAGGTACTGATTCTTTAGGCTGATCATTTTAAATTAATGCATTAATAAAATTATAATAATAAAATAATAATCTCTCTATATTACGGGGTCTTAAAGAGAAATTAAACCAATGAAGGTGAAGTTTTGTAGAGGGAAATTGAAATTTTCAGGTGAAGTCACTACAAAATCAAACCCTTTTGGGTATTCTTTTATATTTAGATGAAGTTTAGCTAAAAAAATATTTTAAAATAATTAAATAAACAATTTAGGAGTGAAAAATAAAAAAAATCATATTTTTAGTAAGTACCGAATCCCAAAACTCTTTCTCCGTTTTTACTGAAAGCTAAGTTAACTTTATTGAATTCTTTGAGGATATTTTAGTCAATATTTTATTAATTTCCGTTGACAAGTAAACTACTACAATATTTCCATACTTTTTCAGGTGCTCCTTTAATGTATACACAATAGTTTGATTTATCATTGGGAGTTTCTATGATAGTTAAAGCAAATTTATTGGTGGAATTGAATGGCATTTTGATTGGTTAGTTTTCTTTATTTATAGCAACTTTATATCTTTTTCTGGTGAGTTCAATGTCTTCTATGGGCTAAAAGAATTTAACAAGGGCAGTTTCAGAAGCATCTCCATTGACTGGTGCATTTAGCCATACTGTTTTTTCATAATCTTCTTTTTTGACTTCGAAAACAGCTTCTGAAGATGTAATAGCACATTTGTGTAATTCTATAAAGGAGACATCGTTCCAGTTGTATTCGAAATTGAAATCTTCTCTCATTTTTTATCTTAAAAAAAATTGTAAGTGAGTAATTTGTCACATTAAAATATTATAACATTTATAATTACTTATTTTCGGCCTTTTTGATCTTTCTATCATACCATATATTTTCAACAGTCATTTTGTTTTGGGTTAAAGTTCCAGTTTTGTCACTGCAAATACAACTGGTAGAACCTAGAGTTTCTACTCCTTCCAAATTTTTGACTAAAACTTACTTTTTGGCCAACTTTTCAGCTGTAATGGCCAATGAAATGGTTATGCATCCTAACAGTCCTTCAGGAACATTGGAAACAAGAATTCCGATAGCGAAAACCATAGATTCGATCCACGAATATCCGACTCCGAACCTTGAGGCAAAGAAGAAAACTATAGCCAATCCGACAGCTATATAGGTGATCAAAAGTACAAATCTGTCAAGTTCTATTCTTAAGGGTGTTTTGGATTTTTCTCCTCCTTAAGCCAGATCAGCAATATGTCCCATTATGGTATTTTGACCGATTCTGACTACTATTCCTTTTCCCCTACCTTCTTTGCAAAGAGTTCCCAAAAAGGCCATATTGGCAGTCTCTAAAACATTATCATGAGTGCACTAATTAAAATATTTAATAATTATTAATAAAATAAATAAGAGTAGTTCTAATTAATATTAAAAATTAATCACTTTATCAGATCTCAATAAAGGATCAGATTCTCCCGTTAGGGCAGAGTTATCAACTTTCATTTCAATTGATTGAATAATTCTGATATCAGCTGGGATTTTATCTCCGGCTTTAATTTCCACAATATCTCCAGGCACAAGTTTAGTGGGATCGATTGATTATGCATTTCCATCTCTCATTACAGAGCATTTGGATGGAATCATATTTTTAAAACTAGCCATCAGAGCAGAACTCTTCGAGGATTGCATGTAAGTAATGGTTCCTGTTATAAAAACTACAGCTATCAAAACAACAGCCAAGTAAATATTTCCCAATCCTGCAGATTTATCCAGGAAATAAGCTAAAACACACAATCCAGCTCCTATCCAAAGCATTATTCCAAACCAGTTGAACTTAAAAAAGAAAAATATTAATATACTATTTAATTAAACTTCATTTGTTTATTTTACAATTTCTTTTAAAAAATAATCCATCCTGGAGTTCTCTTCTTCTCAGGTAATAAATTATCCCCCAAAGTTTTATTTTTGTAATTAGCGGCTTGAGTAGTTAACCCCATTTCTAGGCTTTCAACACCTAAAAGTTATTTTAATAAATATTAGATAAGAAGGGAAGAATTAATAATAAAATAAAAATAAAATACCTAGAGTACTAAGCAATTAAGGTAAAGGCATCTTATGGTCTTCTTATTATTCCATTACTTAAACAGTTTACACTTATTATTCATTATATACTGCTCTTCCCTGAGGGTCTTGTTTATCTTTTTCAATAGCAACTCTAGAAGCCGACAACTTAGGTCTTTTACCTGCATAAACAGAAGAATTGTTTATGAAGGAGTCATTTTTCTTTTTGCTCTAAATAAAATAAACATTAAGATTTCTTCACTATTATTCATTCATGCAAATGAAAGTTAATTATATAGTTGTTGTACAAAAGATTCTTATCTCATTCCCATCATAGAACTTTTTCTTAAAGACATTTAGTCTTTTAAATCAGTATATGCAGCAATTATGGCAGAACTAGTACCAAACTAATTGATTTCATTTTTACTTTTTATGACGATTTTCTAGATCGAAGCTGTTCCGTAGATTTCATAGGTTTCAATTCTTAATTAAACTATTAATTCATTTGATTTAATAATTTTAGTTATTTTTTATTTATGTTTATTTATTTTTTCTATAGATTTTATTTTATAATAAAATAATAAAGTAATTTCAAGTTTATATTATTCAAAAGAATCAGTAATTTAATAATAACAAAATTATTTTTATTACTTAATAACAAGATATAAAATACAAATATTAATAAGACAACTAATTTTGATTAAAAAATAATTAAAATTGAATTAGCTTTCATATGAATAAGTTTATTTAAAAATAAAAAAAATAATATAATCATTATAAATTAAATTATAGAATAAAAAAGCATAATCGTATATTATGCTATTTTTCTATATACTTCAATGGATAAGTCAAATATATTATTATATTCAGCCTTTCAATTATATTGGAAATTTATATGTATAAATGTGGATTATGAAAATATTTAATTTATTTTAATTACAAATTTTCAAGCCAATTCCATATAATTTGGAAATATAAGTATGATCAATTAAATTTTACTCTTTAACGCAATTTTTAAACAAATTTCTATATTAGATAAATTATGATAAAACTTATTAAAAATATCCCATTTTTATATTATTATATTTGAAATATTATATTATATTAGAATTTTATATTATTTTTTTCGGATTGTTCATATATTATTTAATTATTTAAAGTTAAAACTATACAAAAATAATTAAATATATGGAAACATACGAGTGCCTTTGATTTATAAGATAACATCATTTTTTTAGAAATTGGTTGATTTGAATAAATCTAAAAATTAATATATTATTTAACTACTTAATAATATATTAATTCTATTATATTATTAATTTATTATTGTTAAATTTATATATTAATATATAAATATTAATAATATTCTAAATTGGAATATAAATTGTTTCATATATTTGTAAAGATATTTTTTACTATTTTTTTAAAACAATAATATATTTGTAAAATATATGGGAATAAATTAATATATAAATTTTAATATAATAATAATCTACTATATTATTTCTATTATATTCCATTATTTATTATATATTATGATAAAATAGTTAACAAAAAAGTATGGAATTAATAATAGGAATATATATTAAATAAAAGTAAAATTAACTTTATTTATGTCTGGATTAATAAATTATGGAATTGATGGAGTTATTATTATAATCTAATTAATAATTATAATCTCACAATCAACTACTAAAATAACTTAATTTTGATAAAAATAAAATTAATTATTATTTATACTAATCAAATATATATATAATACTAGTTTAATATATAGCTAATTAAAATAAATACATATATTCAGTTTCCTATTAATTGGAAACCATTATAATCATACTAATATTTTAAAAACATATTATTATAAATATTTTAACGCAAAAAGTTTTTAATCTAAAATTGAAAATATTCAATTATATATAAAAATATAATTAATAAACTATAACTTTAAACATTTTTTATTTGTTAAAATTATCAATAGAAATATAAAGAATAAACATTTTAATAATCATTACTAATTATTAATTTATTAAATAATCATATGGTTAGTATTAGTATACAAGATTAATAATTTTTGGTAAAATAAAATATTTCTTTACCAATTTTTATTAATTATTCATAAAATACTTGAATTGTTAATAAATAAAAATATTAAAATGAGAATTTAAAATCAAAGTTAAAATGTAGTATATTGTTGGTATTCTATCATAATTATTTTAATATGCTGCATAAACCGTAGTTATTCTATATGCACTGCTGGATACAAATAAAATCCAACCACATTATTGGTATCGATATATATATATATTAGATTAGATTAAATAAATCACATTATATTGAAAAAATAGAAATTAGTTTTACTATTTTAAATGGAAAATATTTAATTGTAATTATTATTTCATTCATGAATATAGAAATAAATATTATTTTTATCGTACATATTTAAAAAATATAAAAATAGAATAGATTAAAATATTTATAGTGTTTTTTTGTTTAAATCTCATTTTTTAACATAGTTAGAATTAGCAAACAAAATAATTATATTCTTTAGTACAATTAAAAATAAAAATTTATATAAATTAAAATTTTATTTAGTAATTTTATATAAGTTAATAAATAAAATAATGATTCTACTTTTTAAATTAGTGTGAAGAAATTTGTGGGGATGGGAAAAGATTTAATAATAATGTTGATTATTGTGATGACGGAAACAGTATAAATGGGGATGGCTGCTCCTCATCTTGCAATATAGAATAAGGTTATATATGTTAGGGAGGTTCTGAATTTACAGTTGATATATGTAAAAGTACTTCAAAGATAACGTAATAGAATATATTTCATAAAAATAATAATAATTGGTATTTTTTATTTTTATTTGAATTTAATTCTAATGTAATATAGATTAAAAGTATTATCTTCTGATGAAAAACTAAAGTTTTTAAATAAAATTTCTAATGAAATCTATAATATAAAAATTGAATTCAGTATTGAGTTCTCCCTCCCATTAGGCAAATCAATAAAAGACTTTATATAGCTATAAGTTGAAGGAGTTTCTAAAAGCATAGATAAAATACTTACCTTTTAGGTATATACAGATCCTAATTAACCTTTAATCTATGATATATCAATTAATTTTATGACTACTTTGAAAAAAAGGAAGCTTATTTTTGATTTTATTTAACCAGAATAGTTTATTGTAAAAAGATAAATAGATTAATTTTGTATATTACATATTAAATATATTAATAATTGTATTTTTTAATAAAATTTAAAGGACAAATATGGAAATACTCTAGAAAATACTAAAGTAAAGCTAGATGTTTTAGAATATGTATATACAAGTAATGAAACGCGAACAAAAACAAAAGACATTGAGCTTTTTATAAAAGGACTAACTTATTTCTTATTATTGTTTGTTTTACCATTCCTGTTTGTTGGAGAATTCAATAAAGTAGGATTTGCTTTAGATCAAATGCAATTTATAGTGTTTTTAGGCTTTTTAGATATATAATACCCGCTAAATGGGTTTCATTTTTTAAACTTGCTGGAATGTATTCCAATTTTTCACTATTGCCTAATTTTATAGGTCAAGGAAGCACATTTAATTTAGTTCCCGATGATTCAGATTTTAGTAACAGATGGAATAATGTTTAGGTTTTAGATAACTGTGGCGGAATAATATCAGTGCTTTTTTTATTTGTATTTTTACATTTAGTATTGAGAATTTTATACAAAATTTTAAATGAAAATAAATCGAGTTTTTAGCTTAATAGTAAACGGAAAATTTACAAAATTTTGATCAAATTTTTTGAACTAGGATTTTATAATGACTACTTTTTTGGAACTTCAACTCTTTTTATAGGATTTTCTTTTCTATATATAAAATCATATTCCTTTTCTAATATAGCTTCTGGAATTATAGCCCCTCTGTTTGTGCTAATAAGCATTTTTATTATCGTTACCATGTTCGTACTTATAAGGAAAAGGAAATATTAAATACATTAAAATACAATTATTTATAAAAATGAAGACGAGTAAGCTTTTTTCAATTTAAAGGAGAATAAAAATAAAAAAAATTCTGAAGATGAAAATTAATATAATAATAATAATTATAATCATCACCATGTAAACGAGGAAAAAACTCCTCATACAACTGTAAATTATGATGATAAATTAAAGGAGTTTGAATAAGGTCCTGAAATATAAAAAGAAAAAATTAAATAACAAGAATACTAAAATCTATAAGATTGTATAAATAAATATAATACTTTTTGGAAATTTACCAATTATAACAGAGGATTGTATACATTGCCGATAGTTTATATAAGAAAAATTATAAATTGTGCAATAATAATATTCCTTCGAGATTAAATTATAGCTTAAATCTATATTTTATTAGTATTAAATGGATTATATCTTCTGGCTGCAATAATTTTCAGACCATTAAACTCTATTTTGAGGAATTTAAGACTTATTTTAACAGAATTCCTTATTTTTATGGTTTTGGGTAATTAAAATTTGTTATTTTAAAAGGATACTTTTAATTAAATTAACTATCTTATTTTAGTCCTAATGACAACCTATACAGATAAAGATACTGAAGAAGAAGAAAAAAGAATTTTAATAGCTTGGCTAATCATAGGAATTGTGATGGGTTGCATCGCCTACCATTGTTTGCATATGACAGCAGAATTGTTTATAATAGTGGCTTATTCACTAAATAAAAATTGTTTACCACAAAAAGGAGAATCTTTGGATGTTGAAAAACCTTTAAAAAAGGGGGAATTTGAAGAAACCATAAAAAATGAATTATAAAAAGAGAAAATAGATGAGGGAAAGCCAGAATATAAATTGCCTCCTAGTGAGAGGAAAACAATATTTCGGCACGTTGAGTCAAATCAAGGTCCAGTATTGTCAAGGAAAAGTCTCAAAAATACTACGGGAAATTATACAAAGTAGCATTTATCTACTCATGAATAATAGAATTCATAAAGGAAAAATACAGATGGAGATAATATCAACAGTAATAAAAACTTTATAGATATGGATCCTAATGAATATGATAATAATGATAAAAAATCCATAAATAATAAAAAAAATAGCAATTAAAATTATGGCCTAACAATCAATGTACTGAATTCAGAGCATAGGCCTAAATTTATAAACTATAATCCTTATAATATTGATGATGCCACTTCTATTGGTGATGCTGATGATTATGATAATAGCATTTATAGGTAGTAATAATAGCATGATCATGAAAATGATGAAGGAAATAAGAAGAAAATAAATAACAGTAAGTTTCATTCTTAAAAAGATGTGGATTCATCTCATTTTAATAATGGAAATATTACTAGCAGTCATTTTGCCAAATATCCTTAATAACAATAACAAAGTGAAATGTTTTTAATAGATTAAAATCCATCGGGAAAATTAGAAAAAAAATCAAAATTCAATTTAGATGATCCTGCATCAACAAGTAAATTAAAAAGAACAAGAAAAAGAATTAATTAAGTTTGAATAATATACATTTTTTTAAGCTATATATCTATTATAAATAATTATATTTTATTATGAATATAAATATATATAAATAATATTTTTATTGTATCATTTTATAAATTATTTGCTATTTCTACCCAATTTATATTGAATATTTTCCTAGCTTTTTTCCAACAACTCTTGCTAAGGAGATTAAATATTTGATTAAATTTTCAAATTACTTGCGTTTGAATTGTTACTTAGCAAATTACCTTGAAAGAAAGCATTAGTGCTTTACATATAAATTCCAGAACTATATCGTTTATCTGAACTGTATTAATTAGATAAATTACTTTAAATTTATTGCTATTATGAAGGATATAATAGGGGACTGGTCCTTAAAGGCTAATTTACGGGAATTATATTTGGAGAAATTGGCTACTATTAGTGCTATAATGGAGAGTTTTAAGAATTTATATTTTATACATTGTAGTTGCTATTATTATTAGTGAAAGAAATACGGGAAGGTCTGTTTTATATACTGTTGAAAGAAGTTAAATTTTATGAACTTCTGGCTGCATTGAAAAAGGGTGTTTAATTAATTGAAATTTTATTGCTAGAAGAGGGCATTCTTATCTTTAAAATATAAATTAAATATTTATTTATATATTATAACAAAATAATTATATTACAATTTGGTTGAAGCTAACTAATAGTTTATTTTCTCTTTCTGACTAATTTTAATTGTTTTCTTCTCTGCTACCATCATCATTCATATTATTAATTTTGTAATTTCCGTTATTATTTTAGATATCTACTTCAGAAAGAGATTATTCCTCAATTTAATTTTGATTGTACTATTAAATGTATTAACTATTATTCCAGTTATTATATGTTAAATACCATTTCCAAATCAAAGGCTTATCAAAATGAATAAAATCCCAGTCATCAGTTATCATTTTTTGTAAAGGATCTAGTACCAAATCATTATTTTTATTATTTCCTTGATGAATAGCCATTTCCAATACTTTTTTCCCTGCTTAACCACATTCTATTATAAAAATAAGTTAATTATATATTATTAAAACACAAAAGGATGATAACATTACCATTGCTAAGATTTAAATTATGTACTAACGTTGTATTTCTCAAAGTGTTTTTTCTAATAACAGACACATTATTAATTGATGAAGATGACTAGTTTAACTTTTCTTCATGTATTATATTATTAATTAGAAGAGAAGAATATAACTGAGAATTACGTTTTCTGTGTTAAAATTATTTATTAACAGTGTTATTGTTAGAAATGTTGGTATTTATAGTTAAACTCTAAACATCATTATCTAAATTGCTTAAAATTGTTTTGGGAGTTATAACAAAACTGTTTTCACGATTATTATTATAAGAAGTAAAAGCTTGAAATTAATAAAACTTAAATATTTATAGATAATTTATAATTTATAATTAATTATACTGTTGTTATGCATATTTTATTTTATTCTTAAGGGAGATATTTCTTCGTTGTTTTCATTGGATTCTATTATTAAAGCAAGATTGCTATCAATTATATTATTTCCTGACACTTTTCTCTTGCAGATTGCTGTATCTTAAAAAGGCTATGAATTTTATTTTTATGGTACTATTTACCTGTTGATATTATTGTTGTTATTAGGTGTAGATGCCATTGTTCCATTATTAATATTAATAGAATTATTGTTTTGTTATATATTTAGCATAGAATTGCTGTTACTGCTATTTGAATACTAGTTTTTGGGATCTCCTATAAAGGTATTATTGTATCCTGAATGAGATTTAGAGCTATTTACAATAGTGCCGTTGAAATGAGGCTGATGTTATCCGTAATGGAAAGAAGAAAGTCTTTTGGACTATCTCCTTACTCTCTCATTATTTTTAGGGTACAAGGCTTATTATTAACTAAAATCAAACACACTACCACTTGAAGCCTGTGCCAAATTATTATTGATAGATTTAGATATATCTGATAAGTTATCATTTTGATGATGGGTTGGGCTAAATAGACAATTATTTAGAATAACAATTATAAATATCTAAAAAAATTTAGTTACCTATGACTTATTTTTCTAATAGAATTTATTGATTAAGATTTATTATCACTATTTTAGTAATATTATTATTGTTGTTGATGTTAATTAATTTAAGAAATAGAACTATAAATATCGATATCATTTTTATTATTATTACAAGCCAAATTTTAATCTAATAAATCTGAATAAAACTATCTCCAAGCTAATGCCATTTCAAAAAATTCATTTTCTTAATCGTTTATCATGAAAATAGCATTAGATGCTATATCATTATCGTTTTTTGTAAAAATAGCATTCCCAGTCTTTAATTCTTGTCTTTTAAAAGTTGACATTCTAATTTGAGTGTCTAGATTTTTATAATCATATATCAACTGTTTTTAATCTACAATATAGTGCACATAAGGACAAGAAAAACTCTAATGCCCATAATTTTTACATAATTGACACCTAAATTCTTGAATAAGATTATTTTCACCGTCTTTTACATTCCTGATACATTAATCTTTGTTATTATTGATTATTCCCATCTTGTTAGTATTATTTCCAGTTTGTAATGTGTTTGATGGTACTCCTTGAATATTGAAATAATACAAAGGCAAATTTTACATTAAAAGGTCTCTAATTGCACAAAATTGCTGATAGTCTTGTTCGTTTTCTTTTATAATCTTAATAAATTATTGTCTTTCTATTTTTAAAATTACACAACTTTCTAAACTTTTTACCTTCATTGGGAATGTAATTCCCGTGAAGAATGAACTTTAGCCAAATATCGAGTCTTTTCCTAAAGTGTATACCCTAAGAGCTTTTTCTTTTGAGCTTCTTTGGGCATCAATTTCAACAGAACTTAAAATAAAAATAATAGTTTATTTTAAATATGATAAAATAATACACTTATTATACCCTTGTGCTATTAAATATAAATTATCTGATTTTTTGGAGGTCACAATGTATTCATCAGGAGAATAATGTTCCTCTACCATTATCTCGAGAATTTAATTCATAGTTTCGTATGAAAAATTTCTTTATAAAATTCCAAATTTTTTTATGTAGTTTTAGTTTATTTCCTTTAAAATTTCTATCACAAATTATGTTTTTTATAATTTAATAGATTTTCTATAATATATGGTTTATTTATAATGTACCAGATTTAAGTTGTATAGATAATTTTTCAATTATTTTTTATTCCTCTTCTTCATTTTTTTCCATTTTCTATTAATATTGAAACTCTAAATAAAGAGATATCCTCTCTCTTAATTTTTCAGGTATTTTTCTTTTCTTAAAAAATCTATTTGCTATTTGCCTGTCATTTTTATATTCTTTTCTTTTTTTATTCATGTCATTAAGAATGATCCCAATTGTATTTAAAGCGTATGCATACATTCCTGTCATCATTAGAGTCGAAGTAATTGCAAACAAAGTTTCAGCATTTGTCTTAGGGATATAAATAAGAATAGTCACCATTGTACTAAATAATATTAAAAAAAATTGAAAAGATTATCAAATAATTTTATTTATAACTGAAATACCAGATAGCCCAATACAAACTATGTCTAATTAATTAAAAAATAATTACTTAAAAAAATAATGTAAAATTTTATCAAAAGCGATTAAATACATTATTTACATATATTTATCTATCCATTATCTATCTTTTAAATCCTAAGTATGCAGCCAAGTATCACTTGAATCATAAAATTCAATTTCAACAATTGCCAGTCTATATTGTATAAATATTGTGAAATTAATCCTTCATTGAAAAATATATTATAATTTGTTTATATAAGTACGCATGGTAAAGAAGACCGACAATATGAGCGGCAACTAAAACCCGCATTATCAGAGTAACTAAAGGGAACCATTAAGCTATAGTCTCATTCGCAGTGAATACATTTTCAAGTCTGTTAAAAGTGCTTTTTAAGTTAACTAATTTTAAGAAGATGAGAAAATCTAAAAAATAGCTAATAAAAACAATAGTATTTCCTGAATTTTCGTTAGTAAAATAATACATAAAGAGTGGAATTTGTACTTTTATAGTTTTATTAGAAATAAAAAAATAAGTTAAATAACTAAAGAGATTTTCATTTAATTACCCACTATATCGCTGAAAAGAGAGGAATGCAAATATTTGATGGCAATTTTCTTTTTATCATATTCAATTATTCCATTATCATGAAAACCGGTGTGAAAGTTAACAAAAATATCAATTAAAAAACTGATATTAATCACCATAACTATTTCATTAGGAATCAGATTTGTTGACTTTTTTATGTCAACCAATAAAAAACTATAGGTTATAGAAGTATAAAACATTCTAAATATTATCCAGAAACTCTACCAACAGTCCATGGCAACCTTCAATTTTTAATTAGGAGACATTGTAGGAATTGCATTCCATAATAGATAAATATAGTTGTTAATCGTTTCTAATCCATCATTAATTATTTTTTATCCTCTTTTTACCAAGTTTTATTTATTTTTACTAGATAAAAATAAAAAATTAATAGAATGAAATAAAATTTTATTTTGATAAAATTAAATGAATTTCTTTTTACTTATTATTATTCTCTTGCACTTCATTTTATTATAAAAAATTTCATAAAAGAAACTCTAATCATTGAGAGCCAGGAATACATTTTCATTCAAAGATTTTATTAACTTTATCCCCTTCATTTTTCGTCCTAATCTTGATAAAAATTTCTACACATTAACAAGAATGAAAATAAAAGCTGTGAAAGACCAAGTAATTCTAAGATTAATAATTGATATTAATTGAATTAAACAATTATTTCAATTTTTTTTATATTTACTTTTTTATTTTGTAATCCAAAGTATTATTTCTTTAGAATTTTTAACGAGTTTTTGAATATTTAGTTTTAATGTTGGTACCAACATTATATTTTACTGATTTATTTCCAAGCTCTTTATCAACTTATGATTTTTCTTAAATACTTTAGTTAAGGGCATTTGAATTATTTTAACTACTGCCGTTACTATCCTAAATTAACAAATTATTTTTTCCTTCTATTTTTTACTCCTATTCCAATTATTCTTATATAAATTATTGCTCTAAAATATTCACAGAATCTTTATCAGTTCCATTAGGAATATTATTAAAATTTAGATTGCCTTTAGAATTAAATCTGGAAAAATAAAAATATTTTATTGAATTACAACTATATTATAACCCACAAATATAGCTACCTTTAATCTCTTGAACTTTAATATTTATAATCAACTGAATCTTCTTCATAAATTACATCGCTTTCATTTATTCTACACGTTTTATTTAAATTAATTTGCTCGTTAGTATCAAATAACTTTTTTCTACTATCATTAATCACAGAAGATGCTGCTTATTATATATCCATATCTCTAAATAAATCAGATGAAGAATCTGATAAACTTATATTAGATTTCATAATTGTATTATTAAGTATAAGTTATATGAAAAGAGTTTTATTTTTAAAATGGCTTTTGTATTTAATTTCTTAATTATTTTTTTCTTTCTAGTTATGCTATTAAAAATTTAGGTTTTTAGAAAAATTACATTAATTTTTGTTTTAAAGTCTTAAGTTGGATTTAATAATAATCTCACTATAAGAATTTTCTTCTTTTGCATTAAAAATAGAAATAATACTCAGATAACAAAAGTTATATTAGAATTTTAAATTTATATATATTTTAAAATATTATTTATATAAAATATAAGTAAAAAAATAAATAATATGTTTATAAAAATAGAATTATTTATTAATTTATTTTATATAATCTAAATTAATAAAGTTAAATAATATAGATAATCATTTATTGATTATTAATTTTTACAAATATTTAAATTATGTTAATTTTACTGATGAACTAAAAATTTAAAAATATTAATCTATAACATATCAATAAAACCTCAGTGTATATTCTAAAATTTATATTCGTAAATGTACTTTTTATATTGTTGAATACGATATTCTGTATTTAAAGTTAATTATTAATTTATTATATTAAATATTCCTATAGATTAAATCTAATAAATCCTATATAGACTCTTAATATATAAAAATCAATATATTTTTAATAAATATGCAAGAGAATCTCCCAATTGTCCCTAAATACGGATAATTCAAAATCGAATTAGAAAAAGAGCATGAATATAGAATATACTTCAGTAAATCATACATGAAAGATTTAGAATTAAAATTGATTTCGGGTTCAGCAGAAATATTCGGACATGAATTGTCAAAATTCAAAACTTATTACTATCCACCAGGTTCCAATTTTTTTATTTATACCTGGCATGGTTGTGAGTTATAGACAAACTACAAAGATAAAATTTTTATGACCCTTCTGAAAGTTTCCACCAAGATAGCGTAGACCACCCGATGACTGTCGTTGCTAATGCAGCTTTACTAATAAATGAAATGCAAAAATAGGCATTACAGTAGATGACAATGGGACCAAGGTAATATTATTAACAAAAATTACAAAAGATATATCTATGAATTATCAATAAAATATCCTTTCCTTTAATCTATTTCTAGAGTGCTGATAACTGGATCAAAATAGTGTGGGAAAACAACTGTAGAAAAAATTATGGTAAATTATGGATGCAGAATCGGTTGGGAGCCACTAGTAATAGATTTAGATTGGGGATCAAATGATTTATTGACAGGTGGATGCATTGGGGCTAGTCAAGTCAAATACAGCTATCCTGAAAGTTTCGTGGATTAAAAACAAAAAATTATATATTTCTCAGGACAAACCAAAACAGATAGTTCATGTTTTAACAAGCAACTTTATATAAAGATGCTTAATTAATTGCAAGGAGCTTTAGATTAAAAATTGCAAAAAAATTTATAAAATTATAAAGAATAGTTCAAGTTATCGAAAGAAAAGGAGCCCTTTCCGGAATTATTCCAAAACAATTTAAAAAATTAGCTCTTCGCATCAGGCTATTATGTAAGCATTCCATATTTCCCTTAAGAGATCAGAGCAGAGTTGACTTCGACAATTATTTAAATGTTTAATATTAACGTAATTCTGGTTATCGAAGAAGAATTTTAGTAAAAATTAAAAAAAGTAGTTAATATATTTATTATATAATGAGTTATAATTATTTTATAATGTTTAATAGATTTAACTCATTAGCCCGATAATATCACCCAAATATATATGTGCTATTTTGCAAAAAATTTGGAGCTGTTATCACACATGACGACAAGGAAAAGTACTAATTCATGAAAAATAACGAATTACTTTAATAGTATTTTAAAGGATTGAATAGGGAAATTTAATGTACAACATTTTAAATCGAATTAAATAAAGTTTAACTGTTTCACTTTGTTGAAGTCACAAGGTATGGAGAAACTAATGTCATAGCAAAAAAATGGGATATTTCAAATCTCAACATTGTTAAAAAAGTGGTTGGAATTCTCCACTGTTAAGTTCCTTCAGAAGAACAGTATGAAGAAGAAAAAAAAGTCAAGCATTTATTAATAATTAATAACAAGTTCAATAAGACAATAATAATATCTAGTAAACATATTCTTCATATGAAAAATATATTACCCAGCTATTTATAAGGTCTCCTTTACAAATTTTAGCACATATAGATAAAATAAGCAATAATGATACAACCATTGATTTGTTATTGCCATCTAATGAATTTTCTGATAATTATGTGTAAAATATATTAACTAAATCACCCTTTATTATAGGAGACTTGAATTGGGTTGGAACTAGATGAAAAATTAATTATCATTTATTAAATTCCTCATTTCATTAATTTATTAGTATAAGCTGTCTCTATATAATAAGATATTATTTTATATTATAAACTAATGTGTTTTTTTATATTAGAGAAAAAGATAATTTTGTAAATTCTATTTTTCTTTTTTATATTAGCAAAATATATTCTGATGAAATTAATATATTAATTTGTATATAAATATATTTATCATTTAGGATTAGGATATTAATTTATAGTTTCTAAAACCAATTGCATATTTTCTAAAAATGAACTAACAGCCACTCTAATTTTTTTAGGCTCTTTTGAACTAAATTACAAGTAAACCTTGGTACCCTAGGCAGTAAATGATCGTTAGATTTCACCGGGGCCAAATTCTTCGTCTACATTCATTATTTTGCATAAAGACTCAGCATATTTCTAATTTTTAATGTCGAATTCTAAATTGAACATGTACAAATTTTTTTTAAATCTTATCCATTGGGTTCATTTGAAACAATGTTATTTTCTTTATTAATTTATTCTACAACTTCCATTTATAATTAAATATTGTATTGCACTTTTATTGATATTTTAAATATATTTCTTTATTAGATTATTGACAATTAATCATTATTTGAGTGAGAGTATTATAAATAATTAATAAAAATTTTTGCAATAATAAAGTAAAGGTTAAATAATGTTAATATCAAATAATTTAAATTTTATATTTAAAAAATATAATAATTTTAAATAATCACATTTTAATAAATTAAAAAATAAAATAGTTTAAAATAAATTATTATAGGATCTGCAATCATGTATTAGAAATTTTAACTTTTATATTGCTCTTAGGTTTCTTATTAAATTATATTAGTTTTATGGTGGATGATAATAAATATTTTACAATTATCATATTAAATACTTAAAAAAACAAATAATAAAAACTAAACTAAACTTTTTATAAAAATAAAAAATTACATAATAAAAGGAAATTATCGGCGCTCTAATTACTTTAAATAAGCTTAAAAACTCTGATCATATTAATAACTATCACCATTTAATCAAATGTCTGATTTAAATACTAAACTTTTAAATTAGAATTTAAGCTATCCATAATTATTTGAGGAAGGAAGAAATAAAGTAGATTTTATTTAAAGAGAAAATAAGGTATTTTAATAATATTTACAGGATTAATTAGAAGATGATGAAGATGACTAATCATTTAGTTACTAATATCAAAATAATAGAATTTAATATATTAGCGAATTTAGAGAAAAAATAAATTAGGAAATTAATGATTTAAAGTCTCTTTTTATAGAAATGGATAAAAATGTCAAAGGATATAAAGCTAAATAGGACTTAAAAAACTTAAACAAACACATAGAATAGAATTTGAAAGATTTTAAACTATAATGAAGAATGCACTAAAATAATCATTTGATTCTTCTTATAATCCTAACATATTTCAATCTAGTAATGAATCTTAATAATAGTCTATAAAATAACCTTCTGTGTTACAAAATAAAATATATTAAAATAATGATAATAATGCAAACAATAAGCAAACATGTTCACTTGATTATTATGATGAATATGGTGAAGATGAAGACATTAAAAATGATTAAATTTAAATGAATTAAAATTAAAATTAATTGTTGAATAAATAAAATCAAATATAATCTGGCTTAAATACACACTCTTTAAATTAGAAATACTCTACGAATACAACTATTTTGCAATCTTCTTAAGTTTATTCTTAAGAATAAATATAGAAGTAAAAATATTACATGTTGAAAAAAGAACAGGAAGAAAAATAAAAATAATTAATGATCTTGCAATAGTCTTTGAACTAAAAAGATTAATAATTAGAAGAAAGTTTACTAGAAGAGAAGTAAAAGTAAATCAATAAAGTAGAAAGTGATATGACAGCTCTAAGAAGGGTGATGGAGGATATAGGATAAGAAGTCGTACAATAAGGTAATTTAGTTGAAGTTATTATAGATGATTTAAGTAATGCTCATGCTAATACAATAGATGCACATAATGAAATGCTATAAGCAAATTCTAAATAAAAGTCAAGTAAGAAGAAATATGTTATATTAATATTAACTACCCTTATATTAGTAGCTGCTACTTTAGGTATAATATTTGGATTCAAACTTTATTGAAAATTAACATTATTATTTATTATATATTTTAACATTTTATATATAAGTAATTTAAAAAGGATTTTTTGTATATATTTATATTTATTAGTATTGAAAATTATTTTATAATATCACTGCTATGTTAGAAATTATCCATTAAAACATTTTACATTTATATTACTTTACTTACTTATTTACTTTATAATTTTAAAGAAATTAAGTATTTAATATCTAAATTAACCTATCATTTAATTTAAGTTTACTAATTATGCTATTATTAATTTACAGCAATAGTAATAAAATATTATTAACTACACAAATATTACCATAAACATAATAAAGTAGACTTGATATAATAAAAAAAATATTCCAATTCATAATTTTGGAAGTATGAACTTTTTATTCAAATAAATTTAAACGGCGACAAATAAAGCCTTAAACCTAACATATACACCTTAGGTAATTAGGAAAATATATTATAAATTAAATCAAAGAAATACAAAAATTTTAGAGAATTGATATTGATAATAATGATTTCAATATAGATGTTTATTTAATTTTTTTATTATAATAAAAGTATTTTGCTACTAAAATGCAAGCAAGTTCCACTAAAAAGACAAAAGATTCTATTGGAAGAAGATTAGGTAATTATACATTTTTTATGTTTATAAATATTTTAGATTATTAAAAATTAAAGGGGTCAAAAGAATGGGTGGAAATGAAGTATTCCCTATGGATATTTTAGTAAGATAAAGAGGTTTCAGATGGCATCCAGGACACAATACATATGTCGGTAGAGATCATACTATTCATGCAAAAGTCGAAGTATAAATTATTTTTAATAAATTATGCATGTATAGTGTATTATAATTGGTATACTAAGTTAAATTTTAAATAAAGGGAACTGTCAAATTTACTAGAGACCCTTGGAGAAGAAGAAAGAAAGTTTATGTACATGTAGAACCTAGTGAATTACCAAGCAGAAGAAAATATAAAACCACTCCTCCTCCTCCCTTTTGCTATCATCCGGAACTCTTTCCTGAATTAGCTAAAAACAACCCTCCTCCAAGCAATTTAAAAATCCCCAAACATACTCCTAAACCTGTATAAAATAAAATATGATTAGAAATATAAAAAAAATTTTACCTATTAATTTATAATATAATTTTAATGGATAGAAAAAAGCAAAAGTAACAGGTTAAATAATTGAAAAAAGTTAATAATCTGCGAAAATATATGTTCCTGCTGAATACATGTGTAGAGAAGAAAGAATAATTCCTGATGAAGGAGAATAATTTAGATTATATTTAGAGCAAATTGATTAAATGTATTGTCCCTAATTAGAATAATCTAGTAAAAAATAATTGCCTAACTCTGAAACTACCAGTTAAGTTGTAGAAGAATGAAACATTAAATATAAATATGAAAAATAATGAAAATAAAATACTAATCAAGTTTAGAAAAAGAACTCAATTTAAAATATAAAACATACTAGATTTATATAATTTGGAAATAAAGAAATAATATAATAGCTACTATTAAATATGTAAACTATTTATTTATTTAAAAATTTATATATTAAAATTTCTAAATATTTTATTTAAAAAAAAAAAAAATATTGGCTACAAAATAATACTTAATTGCATAATTAAACACACAAAATATATTAAGGTTTTAAATATATGAGACTATATTTTAAGACGCACTATATTATAGATATATTAATAAATAATAATATATATATATATGAATTCATCATAAATTTTTAATAAATACTAATTATTTCAAATAAGTCAACACAATACAAATAATCAAATTAATTAATTGAAAATTAATATTAAAAATCTATTCAAAAATGGATCCAGAATCCCCATAACTCATGCATTAAGATGATTCAAGCAGCCCTGAAAGACCTAGAAGAAGAAATTCTTCTTCTAGTATTTCAAGACATTCTTCAGTTTCTGACAAAGAAAAAAGAGGAAGAAGGTACTAACTACTTGTTTTAAAAGTTTCTAAATAATAAACAAATAAAAACATCCTCACAATAAAGTTTTTATATCAAATTTAATCTAAAAAATAAATTAAGTGATTTAATAAATAAAATAAACAGTAATCTATCTAATCAATAAATCATTATAATAATCTAAAATTAACTAAAATTTATAATATTATTGGTTGTTGTTGTTGATGGTGTTGTTTATTCTATGTAAATTCAAAAATTATCAGCAATATATAATTTAATAAGAATCCCTAAATAGTAATTCTATGAAAGATTAGGTAGGTATTTACTTAGACTATTAGTGAAAATTGATTGTAATAAAGAAAATGTGAAAAAATGATAAATCGCATATTATTTATCACTTCTTTAACAAAATTTTTTATAATCAATTAATTAAATAAATAAGTAATCAATAATAACATAAAAAAGGGTCTCACTAAATAGTTTAAATAATATGGAAATTAATACATATTTATTATATTAATAATCTATTTGTGAATAAATAAATCTATTTTTAATTAATAAAATATCTAACCAAATAACTAACAAAGTAATCAACAAACATAATAACCTCTTTGTTTTATGATAATACAATTATAATAAAAATATTTCTTCTCAATTATGAAAAATAATAATTATTTAATATTAACGATAAATAGAGGAAGCAGCTCGTAGCACAGTGTATCTAATGAAAAATTAAACGATGATTAATAAGCTAAAAAAAAGAAAGTGTTTGATTTTCTAGTATTCTTAGCTTCAGATTAAGTAGATACTCTATTCCAGCAAACAAATGACAACTTTTAAATGCTATATGATAAAACTAAAGTATCAAAAATTATTTATGACCCGAGCATTTAAATTCCAGATATGACTGGAAAATGTTTAAGCATATAGGACAATTCAATTGATATAAAATAAAAAGCCACCCAAAAAATATTGAAGATAATAGTGGAGGGATAAAAATCTAAATCCAGTTCTATTGAAGTTATTATATTAATTCCTGAAAGTATACTTCTAAAAAATATAAATATTATTTATTAAGATACAATTATTAAACTTTAGGTATGGTTTCCTTACTTATTGGGAAACAGGGAAGACAAATTAATAAAATCATGGAAGAAAGTCAATGCAAGGTTGTAGCTAATTAACCAATTACTGGAATGAATCAAAGAACTATTGGCATTATTGGAAATTATAATAACGTTTCTAGGGCCATTTACATTATTTACTAAATAATGTAAGAGAGATCGGCAATTGTGTATCAAATGGAAAAAACCCCTCAATAAGTAGCTGTAGAATCATTGGTGGTTAAAGTAATATATAACTAGTTATATTCAAAGAAAATATAATAATAAAAATTTTAAATTATTATATAGGCTAGAATGATAATTTCTTAGAATTTAAAATGGTATTTACTAAACAATAAAGGTAAAACAGGAAAAAATTTCATAAGTTTAATGGACAAACGAATGGTAACTTAAACATAATTTTCATGTGAAAGACATCCTTATTTAACGAGAGAAGATGTTATCTGCACCATAGAGGGAAAATTAGAACCAGTTTAAAAATCAATTTGTGCTCTATTCAGAAAGGTCAATGAATATTATGTTCAAGAAAGATCCAAACCTGATTACAAAATTAAAATTTTGATTCCTTACAACTATGTAACCAAATTAATCGGGAAAGGTATTTATAAATTTAGTTGTTGATTATTCATAAATTTGCATTCATAAATCGTATTATATTATTTTTCTTATAACTAGAGGGATGCATGATAAGAGACTTAGCCGCCAAATCTGGAGGAGCTCAAATTAAAATTTTAAGTGATAAAGGATCAGACAGAAATTATCATGAATGCCCTATTGAAGTAGCAGGTACTCTCAACAATAAGTAAGATGCTTGTTGTCTTATTTTTGAAAAAATCGAATAGTTCAAAAATGGAGGTCCCGTAATGAAAATTGTTAGCTATTTTAAAAATTTATTTTCAATCATAATTTAAATAATTAATTTTAATTTTTAAAAATAGATTCTGAAAACTGCTAAATCAATTAATGATAATTTAGTAGAACAATATAAAAATTCCATCTAAGAAACATGTGGTAAAAAAATATTATTTTTTGTTATTTAAATATAAATTTACTATATGATACTAACTATACAATATTTTTGTATTTTAAAACATAGTTTAGCATGACTAAAGATTCAAAAATTAGCTAAAGGAATTAGAAGAAGACTTTAATAGAAGTTCAAGTAGATCATCTCATAACATACCAACTAATAGACATTCCAGAAAATACTCCAATAATTAGCATCATAACTCCCCAAAAAGGACATATTCAAATGACTATTACAAATCAAGGAGTAGAAGCAGATCAAGAGAACAAATAAGAAAAGAGTACATTAACAATTAAAAATTTACTTATCTAATATTTCAATATAATAAAGATTTATAGTAAAAATTTTTTAATGTATATAAATTTTTTAAAATTAATTTAGAATAATGGACAGAGATAGAGAAAGAATGATAGATAGAGATTAAGGCAGAAGAACGGGTGGAGAAAGGGAGAGAGAAAAAGATAGAGAAAGAGATCACCGATACTCTAGAGATGACAGATATCATGATAGAGAAAGAGGAATGGGAATGCATGATAGGTATATGGAAGACCGACCCCATTACAGAGATAGAAATGATAGGGATTCGAAAAATAATAATAATAGTCATTATCACAGAGGTCACTCACCAGAATCTCCTAGAAGACACCCTTCAGGAAGAGATATCAGACGCTGGGACCAAGAAGAAATGAATCTAAGGCTCAAAATTCCTGTACTTTTATGTTTTAAAAATAATAGATGCTTAATAAAAATTTATTATCATTATCTTCTAAACACACATTATTTTATAATTTTAGATTATTGTTTCTACGAAACTAGTGTCATTTTTCTAAAGCAATAACTATAAAATAACTAAATAAATTTAGGATTAAACCGGATGCAAAATTTCAATTGAAAATGTAATAAGATTATAAATAATATGATAGTTAAAATAAATATTAAAAATAAAAATTTATAAAAGGAAAAAAGAATTGTTTTACATGGAAATATAGACTAAAATACAGCTGCATTTAAGAAAATATAGGCAGAGTATCTAATAATAAGTGAACACTGATAAACCTTTGATTTAAATTCATTATATAATATAGTTTTAATCATATCATTTATTTTCTATATTTGGAATCAAACAATATTATTAATATAAGCTTTTCCAATTTTATATTAAATATATAAAGTTTAATAATTTTCTAAATATTTAGGTTTAGGGTCTCTAATTTTAGATATTTAAAATCGATTTTCTAGGAAATTTGTATTTATTAACTTTAAGTTATTATATTAGATTTATTATGATCACTATTATTTATATTTTTTATTTTTATAGTTTTATCATATAGTGAAATTCAACTTAAATTTCAATTTTTAAGCTATAACTATATTATATTTGTATTAAATAAAATTTGATAGTTATTAAATTACGTTATTGATTATTTTACCACCTAATAAATAAAGAAAAAATTATTCTTTTTATGGAGTAAATTTTCTTTATTAATAATTAATGTGCTAATTTTTATATAATACAGAACATAACTGATTAATTCTAAAGAAATTCGCTATTAAAATTTTTTTTTAAATGAAATTTTTTAATATGACATTTCTAATAAATGAATTATAAAATATATATGATAGTATGAAGTGGAAAAATTAAAGATACATACATTATTGTGAGTATTATTTACTAAAAATAAAAATTCAAATGGTAAATCTCATAGCTATCAAGTTATTATTATAAAAAGAAATTATAATTTTGTAATTTTAGTTTGTTTTTAATACTTTATCTAATTTAGGAAACACAATTTGGTAATATGTTGATTAGAAAATAAGAAAATATAATTCTCATAATGATTAATTAAAAGTATAGAAAATTAGTTTTATTATTAAACAACATATGATCACTATTTCTTTCCTTTATCTTATTTTATATTAATAAATTATAGAATATAAATATCAATAAATATAAATATCGTTGAATATGATAACTTTTTTATAATTTTGTGAAATACTAAATAAATTTATTATTTTGCCTCTCATTGAGTTATAATATATTTTTATAATATTTTCCCATAATAAGAAAGATATTATTAAACGATAAAAATATTTTTAGAAAATAATAAAGTAAATAACTATGCATTTCGAATAAAATTATTTTAATTCCACTATATATATTATTATCATTTCTTATATATAAAAATTTAAACCTAATAATGAAGTAAAAAAATCCTATTAATTAGAATTAATGATTTATTATTAATTCAGCCAATAAATATTAAAAATAATACATTTATAATTAGTAGAATATTATATTTAGAGCTTATAAATTTAATGAAAAAAAACTTTAAAATCTAGAAAAGTATTTAAGGAATTATTATTATTGGGTAATCTTATAGTTCTTTAACATTATTAATGACATTATATAAAGTATATGCATATTATGTTTACTATTGAATCTTGTAATAAGATGTTTTTAATAAACCAAGATCTTTATTTTAATAAAATACTATTTAAAAGTAAATTTTATGGAAAAGTAATATTATATTATATTCCATTATGATTAATTACTTTTCAAGCATATGTTTAAAAAAATTATTCAAAGTAACATTAAGCATGAAATAAAGTAAAAACAAAAAAAATATGATAACATATTTCAATTTTTGGTTAGTTTGTATAGTAAATAGATAGAAAAAATAAGAAATTATTACATATTATCATTACGTTAATAAGAATACTTAGGAAAATAAATATATTATATATAGTTGAATATAATTTATAAATATATATATATAACGAAAAAAAATACTATATTTAGTTATAACTTACTCATATTATAAAATAGTAAAATTTTAGTATCAAAAAGTAAATAATCAATAAATCTGGTATGATTAGTTGGTAGTATTGTTAAAAATTTAAGCATTTCTTTTTTTAGTTACCTAAATTTTTTTCCAAACATTTTAATAAATTAGTAGTGGCTATTATTGTATTAATAGTTATTATTTTATATATTTAGTTAGCAAGTATTTCTTATTAATGATAATTTATCTCATTGATTAATTTTAAATTGACTATTATTGATTTGTAGATATATATAGCTTTTTATATAATTATTATTGAACTTTTTTTTATCTTGTCTCGTTTTGGTTCTATTCATTCAGAAGTAAACAACATTTTGATTTTCATTTCCCATTCCATAATCTAAATTGTTAAAACTAGATACATTGTTGAAGTCGAAAAAGTTGTTATTTTATTATTAGTCTTCAAATTGAGAGTAGTTGATCAATTATTTTTGGTTAGGGGAAGGAATTCCTTTTAGGAACTTAGGAGCTTTGATATCAATGAAGTCATCCATGAAAAATTCATCGGCTCCACAGACACCTCCATAAACGTTTTAGTTAAAGTTGTCTTCATCTTAATCAAAGAAATTGTTAGTATTATATGATCTGTCTTCCATTTAGTAATAGTTGTCAACGGGAGCAGCATTAATATAGTACTATTATTAGGGCTCAAAGTAAGGTTATTGTTCATAGCATTATTATTGTTGTTGAGGAGGGGCTGATTCAGAGTGTTTTAGAACTGGGAGAGTAGATTCTATTATTGAAATAATATTTAATTAAATGAATTTAAATTAATAACAATGTATATATATTATTATGAGAGTGTGTATATATGTATATGATTTTAGTATGAGAATATTAAAAATTTAATGACTCAATCTGTAATTAAATTTTCACACAGATTCCCTCATTATTAAATTAATTAATTAACTATGTTTAAAAAAAGTCCAAATTGAAAAAACTCAAGTACATACATATACACAAACAAAAATATCCCATGTATATGATAAAAATCAGGGTTTTTCTAACTGAAAAAAAAACAAAAATAATGGTTTACCTTCCTGCTATTTTGGGCAAGGGAGTAAAGTGCTTAATTTAACTTGAGATAAGTTTCGACTGGGTTCTGATTTTACACTTACAGGAGAGTTGGGGACAGAAGTTTTTCTTAGTTTTTTGACTTTTTTTTCCGAAGCTGAGGTAGAAGAGGAAAGGGATGCAGGATCTGAATTAATTCTCTTTCTCAATCCCTATTAGGGTTTGATTGATCTCTTTTTAATAGAATTTCTGATAAGTTTGAATGGTCTCCAGTTAGAGATTTGGGTGGAAAGATCATCGTTGGCGAATTCTGAGCTCATTTGGATAGTGATTTTGTTATAAAATTGTAAGTATTTATATTTTAGATTGTTTTTTTTTATTATTAATGGGAAAGTATTATTATTTGAGTTAGCTTTTCACTCAATTTTTTTTTTTTAATTTAATTAATTTAATTATTTAATTATTATCAAACTTTGCTCCTCATAAATACAATAAACTTCCATATACAATTGATCTTAATAAATAACTACTGGTCTCCCTTTTGAAGAATATTTAAAATATTGCAAATCCATGTATTTAATTTTTCATATTAAAACTCATATTGTTCAGTCAAAATGAACACAAAATTTGCTAAAAAATACTTTCTGAAAACCTATTTTTGATTAGTAAACAGATAAAAATAAATTTCTAAGATTTTTTGCATTATCTTAAAGGAGATAAATCTTATCAGTTTTTAAAAAATAATTATCCCAATAAATCAATTCTAGCTTGATTTTCTTTAGTTTTATTAATAGTATATTCTAATTTTAAAAATTCAAGGCTTGTATTGATTTCTAATTCTTTATATCCTTAACGAAAAATTCCCTGATTATAATATTAATATACTCTTATATATAATTTTTTTTCATTTAGCTATTGGAAAGTCAGTATCATATTATATTATCGAAATAAAGACAATAAGAGATACTTTCCATAAAGTATATTAATATATAAGGAAATAAGAAATAAATAAATACTGGATGTACTGAGTTTTAAAGATTGAAAGAATAATATAGTTAATAATTACTTTTTTAAATTGAACCCAACTGATAAAATTTTTAATACTATTTTCTAAATAATTACATAAAATTATTTCAAATATATATGTAAAATTTTCTTATAGAATATATATATTTATCAAGAATCATTTATCTTTTTAACTTCTTCTACTAAAATTGAAAACAATTCACCATGAGCCATATTTTCCCACTATTCTTTTTCTTTACAATAATCAAATCTTTAGGGACCACTTAAAAAATAAAGTAGTAAATTCAATTTTATATTACTTTCATTTAATTCAAAAAATAGATTTTCTTTTCTTTTTACCTTAGGGGACTGGAATACCAAATTTGTCTATTAGGAATCTAGCGATTTATAACGAAAATATTAAAATCATTTACTTTAACCTTCAAAACTCCATCTGAAAGCTCAACTTCATCAACCAATGTGCCTTCAAATTCTTCAAGTTTCAATGCCCATTCCTATATATATTTTATAGTTTGCGATTTATTGGAGATAAAATTTGAATTTTGATTTTTAATATGTGTAAATTTTCAATCACATTAATGCAAAATGAAGCCTTTTTCACAAAAGAAGTTTCATCAAATCCATTTATTATTTAACTGAATTGATATAGAGGCATTTTAAAGATATTTGTGTTCAAAGCCTGTGCTTTTCCTGTAGATTTAGAAAAAATTTTCAAGATATTCATAAGAATTGTTGAAATTGATCTAATAATTTGAATTATAATAAAAAGTATTATTTTATAGGGCAATTCAATTAAAAAATGATTTAAACCATACTACTGATGTTTTTCAAAAGATAGATAAATATCTTCATAGAAAATAATAATATTTAATATGTAGAATTTTTTTAAAAAATTAAGATTATTATTTATGTATGAAGAGAAATTACATATTTAATAGTAATGACATAATATTAGATTAATGTAGAAGGTTCACTTACAAAATTAAGTGTAATATTATTTGACAATGTAAAGTTAAATCTAAATTAGGGAAAAATCTTTACATTAAGTATAAGAACTTTCAAAAAATTTTATAAATATCTACCTATTTCGATTCTTTATTATCTTTTAAAATTAAAAAAAGACATTATATTGAATACAACATCAGTTTTATAAACTTTAACGTAAAAATTATTCTAAATTAATATGATATGTGTATATATATTTTAAATAAAATATAGAAAGTTATAAATTGATTATATTCTAAGCTTAAGGTTTATATATCAACAATTTGTAAATAAATTATGATAAATATTAACAGAGTTATAATGAAATTCTAAAATTTTCTTTATATATTGATATAATAAGCAATAGGAGGCTTTATAATATTCCATTTTTTGGTAGGGTATATTATATAATTCTAATTTATAATATTCTTTAATTGTATTTAACTTCTGAACTGGGGAGAGGAGATATTAAGATTTAATAATTAAACATATAGAAAGAATTAAGATATTAATTGATAGATAGATAAAGAGTAAATTGGAATGATTAAAATAATTATTTTTAATTTTATATATATATATCATTCATTTAAAATATATATATTATGTAAATGGCTAAATGGATAAAATGATTTTTAAATATAATTATAATTAACTACAAATTCAAATTTTAAAATTTTAAAATTTAATGATTGAATATTATATAAAAATATCGTATGAGGAATTTATAACACTAGCATTTTGATTTGGTAAACATAATTCATAAGTAGGCATTATTATAGAAAGTGGAAACAGTAAACTTATTTTAAGTTAACTTTAATTAATTTAAAATATCTCATCATTCAAAGGCTAACGGGATGTCTTTTTAAAAAAATACCATAAATAAATTATACCACTTTTTTATTATTAAAGATGCTCAAATATTAGCCCGTAAAAATTTATATACGTTTTAGACAAAAGATGACCAAATAATAATACCAAAATGATTAATAATAAAAGTTTCATTTTTTTCTTTTCTTTCTTATTTTTTATTAAATTTATTTATTATAATACAATAATATAGTTAATAATAGTTTTAAATTCTGATATTTTTATTATTATGGACCGCAATAATAATGTAATGTACTAAAAAACTATTAATAAGAATTCTCAAATATTAATTTTGCTTAACCAAAATAGTTCACAATTTTCTATCAAATTTCCAGTAGGCATTTTTTTCATAACAATTTAAATTATGTTTATATATTAATTCTTCTAAATTTGAGCTTTAAATTTTAACTGTCGATAAATTATAGATACGTGGAAATAAATCTAAGACTTTAGATTAATAAAAATCAATATTAAATAATTATTTTCATTTTAAACCAAAAAAAAAACTGAAAATCTAATATTATTCATATAATTTCTAATTTTTTAGAAACCTAAAGTATATTCACTCTAAATATAATTATAATGAAAAATCTAAAATTTTCTTTATAATATTGTCTCATAAAAAATAATTATTTAAAATGATCATGGAGTAATAATATTTTAAAATCCATATAAAAAACGATTTTATACATGTGTAAGTGATAGAAAACTAAAATATAAGGGTATTATAAATTTATTTAAATTTTTAAAAAGTAGAAAATCTAAGCAAAATTAACAAATATTTATACTAATTATTCCAAAATTTTTGAACAATATTATCCGGAATAAATAATATTACACCTGCTGGTTGATATTTGCATATATTTTAATGATATAATATTAAAACTATATTATTTATTTTTCATTGATAAAATCTTCAGAATAGAGTAATTTTCAAAAATTCTTATATAGAATCTTACTACCAAACTTTCTAATTATAAATGTAGACAAGATAAAAAAAGGAAAAATTTAAATATCTTGTATTATAAAATAACTACCAATAAAACATTATTATTTTTTTTTTTGGTAAAAAATAATAGTATTTCTAATTTAGAACAAACAAAAAAGAAAATAGCTGGCTCTAATTTATTTATATTTTTACTATATAATAATTTAATTAACATAAAACTAATATAAAATCATAATATTTATTCATCCGCAACAGCCTTTGGCTGCTTTTTTCTGATAAATTTAAACTTGATCTTCTAAAGCAGCTTTTTCTTAATTTAATTTCTAAATATCCTAAGCCTATGCTTTGTTTTTCTTTTTCAAATCTTCAATTTCTTTTTTCTATTTTTCAATTTTCTCATTGAGAGCATTGATTTCCCCCTTGCCCTTTTTGATTTCTTATTCGTGATCTTTGATTTTTCCTGACAAATTTCCATGCACTTATTATGCATCATTTTATGCTTATTGTAATTTCTTTTTTTGTTCCGTACTCAAATTCTAAGCTTCCATGATTTCTCTAATAAATTGTGATGAAAGATCAGCCTATACCTTTTTAACTACCAATGTGACTGGGTCGGCATCAGGGTTACCTCCCTATGCTTACATTAAGACGGTGTCTATCAAGTCTTAATAATTGTGGACAATAACCTAAAGGTCTTCAGCTCTGAAAGAACTGTTTGATGTTTATATTTTTGTAACTTTCATTGTTTCTTCAACCTATTTCATCAAAATTTCCTTTTGTTTGGTGCTATTAAATTCTATCAGTTTGGCCTCTTTCTCCTTAATGAAGTTGTTTAATCGATCGAAATATTCTTAGAAAAACTTTTAAGCCATTGCAACATCATGGGCTTTGAGTTAATAAAAAATATTAAAGCATTTTTCACGTGCTTCCCTTAGTACTTGATAGAGCTCGTGGAAGCTTTTGAATTCGATATCTCCAAAGCTATTGGATAAATGCTCATTGTAGGTTTCAATAGCATGGTTGTAAACCATAATGAACTCATTGTCAATCAATATAGAAAAAGCTTTATCCAATTTAATTTAAAAGGTGTTGTTAATATCTTCTAAAATGGAGTTAATAAATGAAATTGTAATTGTAGGACTCATGTAAACTCCTCTAATTTCTTTTTTCTTTGAATGGAAAACCAGTTTTTTTCTAAGAGCTCCCAACTCATCTTAAAAACTTTTAGCTAGTTCGTTTCTCGGAAGTGATTTCAGATCTTCTAATTCTTGCTGGTTATTTGCAGGACAAACCTATTAATAAAAATTGGAATAATATTAATTTAATTAATAAGTCAACTGATAAATCAATTTGGGGAATAAAAACTTTTAGCTAGCGGTCAAATTTTATAAATAAGAGCTAGTTAATTATTGACTTTTATGGTTTAATATTCTATAATACTAATATATTAGTTTTAGAAAATTATTATTAGATTATTTATATATATATAATAATTAATAACCCATGACTATGCTGGATAATAATTAATAACCCATGACTATGCTGGATAATAATTAATAACCCATGACTATGCTGGATAATAATTAAAAAAACAAAAATACCATGGAAAAAGCGTCCCTATTTCTGAAGTATTTTACGATTCTTCTTCTTATTTTTTGTTCAACAGGATTTCCTTTTTTATATTTCTCTTCTGAATAAATGAAGTTATCCAAATAAGTGTGCATGGCAACAGTATGTCCTTTTTCCTAAACTACATGTTTGTTGTCTCTTAAAATGTAAAGCATTCTGGGGAATATATTGGCTAATTCTTCTTTGTCATCCTAGTTAGTGAGATCAATAAATTCAGTTATATCTGCTAAATCAGCTAAGGGATTCAAAGAGTTAATTCCTAAATCTCCAACTACATTAACTAACATTATTTGGGAAATCAGACATGTAATTACAAACTGCAGTTTTTCTCTTACCTATCTATCTTAACTATCAGATATTTCTTGTGTGTCTATATAATTAAATATGTAATTATAATAAAATAAATCAGTATTAAAAATAATATATATAGATTTTAAAAATATTATTAAAAATATTTTTTTATTTCATATTTAATAGTTTTTAAAAAATTTTTTTTATGTTAAAAATTCTTTAATTTTAATAATGTAAATTACCTAAAAAGAAGATGTAGGAATTGGTTTAAGGATTATATGTAGGCTAATTATAAAATAAATATTTTTTAAATATAATGTTATAATAATTTTTAAATTTAATATTACTGCACTCCACATTATGATTCCTTTAGTTGATAAATCATCCTCACTTTAAAACTAAATAAAAATTAATAAATAAATATATTTTATCAATTAAAACTTTGCTTTATATTTTATTATTTTTACTCCTCTTTCATTGTCCACTTCCATTAAATGATTCATTAAAAATGATTTTCCACTTTTTTATTCTCCTATAATAGATACAAAACTGATGGGAGCTTCAACTTTGACTAATTCCTAAAATTTAAATAATATATATTTTTGTATCATATAAAGCTACAAAAATAAATCATTTACATCATGAGCTTCTTCAGTAAGTCTCCATAGCCCTTAATCGTCTACAGAGATCATTTGAATAGGCCTACCATTTTAAATATTAAAGTTCATATCTCCTTTGGTTTAATAATAACTTAGCCCCTTGGAAGGTTGTATTAAGTTAGCTTTAGCTTCCAAAGTCCCATAAGTTTTAGGTTACATGGGCTATTAATGTATTAATTAATTTTATAACAACAACTTTAAACCATATAAATCTAATATATACTAATTCTATTTTTTACAATCTAGTTATCATATCCTGTAGCAGTTCCACCAATATTATGTACATCAATATCATAGGTTTTATTGTTTAAAGGATGCAAATCTCTATATTTCTTATCGAATCCCATGCTCATATAAGAATACATATCCTTTCTGCCCAAGTCAAAATCTTCTATTTCTATAGGTACGTCTTCAGGAGCTCCTCCATCGTCATATTCTCCTTCAACATATTCTCCAAGACCATAATTTTACTATTAATTGGCATTGTTGCTTGTGTGACCTTGATTGAACTACTAATGAGGGTTTTACTAGTCTTAATTTTAATTGCTGTATTTTTCTATAGTTTCATAATGAGCTTACTATTGCTGATACTAATTTTAATCTTCATTTTACTTGTATTTATTGTTGTCTCCATTATATTGATTAGGATTATTTTATAAGTAGGTATCTTTGACTTCTTCGTCAGACTATTCAGGTAAATAGGGTTACTCGTCTTAATTAGACATTTTATATTTTAATTTTTATATGTTATTTGAAATTATAAAGTTATTTTAGAATATAGATTTTTTTTGGGTTTAAGTTTTAAAGTTTTTTTAACTCTTGTTATAATACTATTTGTTTCAAATAATAAAATTTGATAATTAATAGTAAATAAGAAAAAACAAATCAAATATTACTTATTATTTTTTATTTTTCACTTTTCAAATTACATTAATTAATAAATAGAAAATTAAAATGAACAACAACACTTTATTTATTTAAATTTCAATTGAAATTATTTAAGATTACATTAATCTAATTACCATTAATTTAATAAATATCAAATTCTTTCACAAGTCTGTTAATTACTAATATATATATATAAATAATTTTTTGTAATAACAATCTTATAATTTATTACTATAACTATTTCTATATAAAAATAACACTTTATAATTATATAAAAAAGACAATTTTCAAATAAACATCTCAATCATTTCCATAATTATTTCTTTTCTAAATTTTTTTTTCATTTTTTATTAGAAAGCCTTAGATAAGATAAAAATTTTCTTTTTATTTTGATTTATATAGGGGATTATTTTGTTTTAAAAGTGTCTGCATAGTTCATTGGAAAAATTTAGTCTGAAAAAATGAATATCAATGCATAGTAAAGACAGCTTATTATGTAAAAAAATTAAAAAATTCACAGTACCTTTCATACTGAATTTATTAGCACCCAAGGTTATCTTTATTTCTCTAATAATAGGCAATTTTTCTAACTATTTACTTAAATATTTTAAAGAATTATCAGTCAAATCGTTCACTCTCAAATCTAAAGTTAGTTTTGTGCATTATTTTAAATTTTATAGTTCAGAAAACATTATTTCGAATAGGGAATCATTTATTTTACACAAACTAACATCTAAATAAATAAATTTAATTTGGCCAGCTTATTTCTATTATTGGAACAATTTTTTAATTTCCATGCTGCTAATTTCATCAATTTATGTACCATATAATTCTAAAATTAATGATTCTAAATGCTATTTTTAACTTTTTTTATTTTCTTATTATAATTATTTATTTTTATCATTGAGATTTATTTTATATTATTACTATTAAGTATTAAGTATTTTCCATATATTTTTGATGTATTTTGATGTAAAATTAGAATTTTTAGTTAGGCCTAAAAATAAAAATTGAGTGTAGGCAATTTTTGAATATATGAAAAGAGATAATCTATATCTTAATCATTTAAATCATTTTACCCTATTTAAAGAGATAATTCTTACAATAATTGTAATTAGCTTATAGATGCACATATAAATTATAAACCTTTTACTGTTATTTGATTTATCATAATATCTAAAGTTAATTAGGAAATTTAGGAAAAGAAATTTTAAATTATATATCCAAGAAACTCAATATGTTCGTCTTTAAGATTATTTCCATTAGCTTTAAAACTAAAACACTTTAAATTTGGGAATATCTTTTTCTATTTTGGAAACTAATTTGCCATAATTTTCAAATTTTCTTATTTTAATTTCGAAAAATCTGAATGGGAAACTGTAATCAAAAGATGCTTTATGTTGATGAAATGATTATTTTACATCTTCTTTGATCTGAACAGTTTATCAAAAAAAAATAGGTTTACTTCTAAAGATGAAAGATAAAAATGAATATTTTCACACTATTGTTAAATTTTTTTTTAACTATTTTAAATGGGTTATATCATTGTAATGATCGCTAAAAAAATATCATCAAAATTTGAGTAATCCGAATCAAAGAAAATGAAAATAAGTTTCTACAAATTCGGCACTGAAGATAAAATTTCAGTTTAAATTCTTAATATATTTTAAACCTGTATTTCTTCTAAGGCCAACTCTAAAACTAATTCATTTTAACTATTTTTCAATTCAAGAAAAGAATTTTAATTACTACTTATGCTAGTATTCCATTATACAATTTTTTCATTTTCAATTAAATTATTTGCAATATTACTTTACTATTAATGTCTGAATATTTGGTCTAATACGATTGAATTTGATATTTCGTTCATTTACAAATTTTATATAGTTTATTTTTATTTATTTATTACCTACCTATGTTTTTTCTTGAATGTTTGTTTATAATATAATAGACTATATTATCAATAGGTTTTTTTATTATCAATCAGATAGTGGCTAATTAACTTTATTAATTATTTTTAATTATAATTTAGAGAATTAATAAATATATTCATAAAGCTTCTGATTTAAACTAATTATGCGCAGAAAAAATAAATATTTCTCCTTAAAATTTATGAATTATTTATTATTTTATTTAAATATAATTTATTTCATTTAGTATTGTTTTTAAAAGAAATTGGAATCATTTATTTTTTTTTTTATGAAATTTCATATTTCAATTCTTGATTTCTATTTATAGGTTTATCATTATTGGTATAGCATCAAATAGTTTTTTTAACAAGACTATTTTAAAAATGTTAAAAATATATAATTAATTATGATTCAATCATTTTCGTTATAATATAATAATGATAAAAATAAAATATAATAGAATTACGTTAATACAATAAATTGTAATTTTATTTATAATTTAGTAATTTCAAGTGATAATAAAAATAATTTTGAAATTAAATTTAAATATTAATCTAAATACCATTATATAAATGTACTTTTAATAATTTAAATTTAGAAAAATATTATATTTTTAAATATTCGAATTCTATTAAAAATATTTATATTTGAAATCAAAATAATCTACAATATTATAAAATTATTCTAAACTTAAAAATTTAAATATTTAGATTAGTACTATTTTTATAAAGACTAACGCTAAAGTTTATACTTATTATTTTATATATTATTTATTTCAACTAATAGATTTAAAACTTACTAAACAAAGAATTAAAGTATTAAATAGTATCATATACCTTATATTACGGAATTATTTTTATAGCAATCAATTATTTTTACTATTAAAAAAAGTATTAAAAAAATAATTAAACAAACTAATTAATAATTTACTAAATTAATATAGAAAACACAAAATAAAAAATAATAACTTAAATATAAATAAAGATTCAAGAAACCTATATTTTCTATGTCCTGTTGTTCTAAAAAGGCCTTAAATTTTATAAATTAAGGAGTAAATAAAGCTGTTGGGAATAAAGAAGCTATGTTAGCTAGATTAAGTCAAATTTAATTTTTAGCTATTGATGCCAGAGTAATTTATATTTTATATTTTAGATCCTAATAAAATAATATCAGTTAAATATTAATGTGCTATAAATTACTATTAATATTTTTGTAGAGCATTAAAAAATGATTTAATTTTAAATAGGTAGATTGGATTGAATGTCTTTAGGTTTGCGAAACTTAAAACTTTTATAGTATGTATTAAACAAATGAAAATTATGAAATTCCATTTGGTTCTGCTCCCATGGCCACTTTCTAAGAAAAAAGTAAGATTCAATTATGAATTTATTTATCTTTTTATTTACTTAAAAACTAAAATTTATATAATATAATAAACATATTGAATTTAACTTGTCATTTAGGTGATTGCTGTTGCAGACTTTGTGTTAGACACACAAGAGAATTCAAAGGAGAATTCCGAATGGATGGTTTCAGTGTTGCTACTGTGTAAATAAAATATATTAATTTAAACTGACTTATCTTTGAACTGATTTTATTATTATTTTAATTATAAAGAGAAACCAAATATAATTGTCACTCTTGGAACCCTTGTTGCAGTTGTCCATGCACATTTCCTTAATTATACGTGATGCAAGAGGGATAGTTGGCTGGAATTATTAGAATTCCTTATTATGTTTGTGGATGTGGGAAAAAAGGACACCCCTGTTCTATTATGGAAATGGATATTTTAGACAAAAACTATAACTTGATTTACAGACTATCAGGAAATTGTTGTCAAACCTCCGTTTGTTGTTTGCCATTTATGTGCTGTGGGTGCGAAACTATTAGATATGATATCAGGTAGATAAAGCATTAAATAAAATTCTAGTACATAAAATAATTAAATAATAAATTTTTTAGAGAACCTGCTACCATAGGAAAGCCCACGGGACCTGGGTAATTTATATTTTTTTGTTTTTAAATCTTTTTGTAAATATTATTTAATTTTATTAAAAATATTAGATAATAAAACTCTGACCTAGCTGTTGGAACTATAAAAAATGTATGCAGAGATTGTCCTGAAGAATGTTTTACTAAAGCAGATAGATTCGGAATATAATTCCCCGCGAATGCTGACGTAACCAAAAGACTCTTGCTTATTATGGCAGCTATATTTTTAGATTACAGTTAATATGAAGCTTTTCCTTGAGAAGAAAAATTATCATTTAAATAATTTTATAAATGTAATTATAATATATATATATCAATTTTTTTGTTCTTATATTAATTTGTGTTAATAAAACATAAATTTATAAATTATTCACATACTATAATGGAAATAACATTTTAATCAGAGAAAATGACAACTATTCATATATTTTAATTTACTAAAATTATATTAAAAATAATCCTATTTCTAATTATTTCGTAATAATAAATAAAATAAGATCAACAATTCATTACTTTTTTATAAGTAAGGAAAATAATTATGAAATATTATATTTTTTATATAATATATATTATTATTAAATTACAATTAATTTTTTTTTTTTTAAATTACATTCAATTTAAAAACTAATATAATATTGATTAAATTGCCTTGAAAATCCTATAATAAACAACTATATATATTGTTATTACCGGAATTATTAAGTCTCTGTGACGGTCTGACTTTCTAATTGAAGAAAAATAGTTATAAATAATTAATTTATAAATTAATTATCAAAGCCACTTGATAAAGTTTAAGTAAAAATAAAAATAATGGAAATGGAAGAAGAAATTAACAATAATAAAATATATAATATAAGTTAATAATAGAGCAAATTTTAAAAAGCTAATATTGATAGAGGGAATTTCAATATAAAGGTGAAATCTATAAAAAATCTGAGTCAGTAAGACATGGAATTATTAGTAAATAAAATTATCAATATGAAAGATGAAATAACAGGTAAGATTAAATGAGAAAATGTTGTATTTATAATTTTAAGAGAAATTATATTTTTAAAGTTCATTAAATATTTAAATAAAGGCGAATATATTATTGATAAGTATTCAATAAATTCTTTCTTTGAGCTTCTTGATATTGAAAAAATGAAAGATTTGCAGTCGAAATTCAACGAAATGGATCCTTAAAATAAAGGGGTAGATCTTTTAGTATTCGTTCCTCTATTTTTAGATGTGATAGAACATAATGAAAATGAATCTTTGATGCTGATTTTATTTTTAATCGACTTATACAAAAATATTTCTGAAACTAAAAACATGTCATAGAAACTTTCATACGCTGATTTTACAAGTTTTATATGTGATGTAAATTAGATTCTATTTTTCAGAAAAATTGTTTATTTGAAACCACATTTCATACTTTCATATTTTCATAATTTCAGAATTTCATCTAAGAAGGCATATCGACTTATAAGCTTAAGACTTTTTTAATGCCTCCTTAATAACTATTTAAACATGATGTAAAAAATGTAAGGGAAATTGATTAATACCCAGCCTAAGTTTACGGGAAAAACTAGGAAGGAATCAGGAGAATAGTAGAAGATTCCAGTCTAACTGATAGACAGAACCATGGCGGAAGTACCATCAGATAGTCAGCATTTTAATAAATTATTCTTTTTACTCTTTATATGCTTTATTAAATTAGTATTTGAAATATTAATGATTTCTTTATAGAGCTACATATTCCTAAATTTTGCAAAGAATTTTTTCACTTGATTCACTAAGTTCTATAATTTAGGTGTATGACATAAAATGTAACTTAGTTTCGAAATTATAGCCAATTACCTAGGAAGGAGAAGAAAGAAATCCACTCATAGCAACTTTTATGATTTCAGAAAGACAAAGAAGAGTAATATATATATATATCTATTAATAAAACAATAATAATATTAAAATCATTAATCCAATATATTTTTTTCAGGTAGGAGCGATTTTGCAAAATATGTCATTGGTATTTTGGGATTATGATGATAATTTCAAAAATTAAAAAACAATAAAATTGGTTCCTCTTGGAATAGATAACCAAAAGAAGATTTGGTGGCTCGATTTCCATTTGGTATTTTTTAGTTTTAAAACTAGTAAATTTAGATTTCATTTCATTTTATTTTAGTGTTGGTTGACAACAGATAAGACAAATAGGGTTTACCAGTGGAATTTGCAAACAGAATAACCAGAAAAAACTATAGCAGGAGGTACTTATTACAAGGGACATGTGATCGATATTGAAGAATTGACTCATATCAGGAAAATTGCTATCGCATCATCTGACTAGAGAATCACTATTTGGAGTCTAGATCAATAGGATTTCCTTTTTTCAATTGATACCACTGACGTGTAAAACGGAATACATTCTCTACTGTACCACTACTAACTCAAAGTATTAATAACTAGTGGATATCAAAATGAAATAGTTCTGTAAAAATAAAATGCTAACATAGTTTTATATGCCACTTATAATAATAATTATTTTTAAATTTAATCTCAGTTATGAAATAGATCCTACCTACATGGAGTACCAGAAATTTGGGAATTTATTAGGACATACATCCATGGTAACTGCAGTCAGACAAATAAATAATTCTCCAATGCTATGTTCAAGTGACGATATAGGAGATATAAAGCTCTGGGACTTGAGAAATTGCACATGTTTATAAACAATATCAATGGGGCCAAGGAGCAGGGTATCTGTGATTTTAGATTTGGGAGCAATCGATAAGCTTGGGCTGATAGGAAACAGAATAGTTCTTTTAGACTATCACAAAAACTTTGTACCTCAAAATAATGCAGACAAATATGCTTAATTGTAATTTTAATTAAAATTTAAAAATTTAATCATTTTTTAAAGTTGATTTTCTAAGAAAATTTTTTTTTTTTCGCAGTGTTGAATACGACAACCAGAATAATAGACTATTGGTAAACACGCGGAAAGATATTAGGTATTACGATATTTTGAGTGGAAAATGTCATAAAATAATAAAGGGTCTCACACGGGAAAACGAAGATGAAATTGCACAGTTCGGGTGTATGGACTAATATAGGAAATTTTTTATTTCAGATCAAAAAGGAAGTCTGCATTTTTTCACTTCTGTTTTAGGGGACAAGGTAGGTTTTAAGAAATTGCACAATGGTCTTATTACGAAGCTAAAGGTAGATTATTTGAATAAAATGTTTGTGACGTGTGGAAGTGACAGCTAGATTGTGGTGTCTAGTGAGGGCTAGGTTTACAGAAGCATTAAAAATGTACACAACAATCGCGAAATTACAGTAATATTATTAGTGTAATTTGTGTTGATAATTAAAAATAAATGAAATTAACTTGAATTCGTGTTTTATATTTTTATAAAGTCAATGGAAGTATCGGTATATCATGATATAATTTTGACAGGGTCAGCGGCAAATGAAGTGATTTTGTATTCTTATTCTTCAATAAAGGTGCTGGCTAAAATTGTTCTTCCGAAATTCACAGAGCCGACATGTTTTTCGATAGTTAACGGGTTTTCGATCATACTTATTTCTTGCAATAATGGACTTACTTACATACTCAAATTCAAAGTCATAGAACTCAGAGTAGAGTTTCAAATTTTAGGAATCGTAGAATCCTCCGTTTCTCCTTCCAGATAAGCCATTGGAATGATAGCTCCGTTTGTTCAAATGGCTGATAGGAAGCACGGTTCCCTTTTATTAAATCCTGGCAACTAATAGTAGTAGTAAATGCTTCTATAAAACCCATTTAAGAGTGGATAGGGCCACCATCGCTTTAGCTCTTCTCAACAACCATCATAGAATTCTATTACATCTACGGAAAACTTAGATTTCGGATGCTTCAACAGCCAATAAAATTTAAAGAATAATCCTTCTTAATCTTAACTCCTCAGTTTCAACTATCCGTAGTTTTATCAATAACCAGACAAACAATAAAAATCTTAAAAAGAATTTCAAACTTCTTTGAAAATGACTGGAGGAAGGCAAACTTTTAAATACTCTAATAACAACAATAATAATGAAGAAGTAGATGAAGAAAATATGAGCACTTTCGGAAACAATGGTTTGAGATAAAAAAATGTTAGCTAAAAACATCATAATATTGCGAAATATGTCATTCCAAAAAGCAAAAACTAAGATTACAATAGGAAACATAGCAGAAATATAAGAAGAAGAAAAAAGAACAATGGGATAGCAATAAAAAGAAGAAGACAATGAAGAATAAGATGATGAAATAGAATAGGATTAATTTTAATCAAAAGAAAAGAAATATGAAAAAGAATATATAAATATTCCGACTAAGATAAATTAGCTTTTAAATTATAACGAATCTACTAAATAAATTGAAACTTTTAAGCTTTTTATTGCAATGTAAGAAGGAAATGTTCAGGTATTTTCCTAGTTATAAATATAATTCCTAAACAATTTATTATAATATAAATAGGTATTTGACCTTACAGATTTTATGTAGAGTTTAAAATTGGAATATATATCTCCAGTTTACAAACAACTCAACTACAACGCCTTTAAATAACATAAAGATGATTTCTTATTATCAGTTAGACAAATAGAGGAGAAATAATTTGTAATTAACAGAGATGTGCGGTCTCGCAAAAGTAAAAAATCTTTAAAAATAATTTTCAAAAAATATTTTTTTTTAATTTTTATATTTTTTTAAATGCAGCCCCCGAATCTAAAATAAAATTGATATTAAATGAAAAAAAAACTAATGATTCTAAACTTCATAATCAATAGTTACTTATATTTCAACTGATTTAGCTAAATGAAATGTGTTTAATTACTTCATCCTTTGACCATTCTCTTAAGATTTTCAACCTAAAATTGGAATTAATGGGCTATTTGAATGTTAACCATCCTCTTCCTATACTGTGGAATATCAGTGTAAACAAAGAAAAAGCTGTTTTGAAAAGAATTTAATTTGCAATAAAAACTGTAGAAGCTATAACTACAAGTTCAGAGCAAAATTCTCTAGTTATGAGAAAATTTTTACGAATTTCTCATTTTATTAATGAATTATTACACTAATAACAGGATTCAAATTAAAATATAGATTATAAGTAACAAAATTAACAGACTAAGCTTCCCAAAAATGAAGTGTTTAAAGCTCTTAGCAAGCAGCCAACTGAAGAAATTCATGTCATGAAAAATCATTTTGAAGTAATATACTGCATTCATAATTTATTTTTAAACTAATTAATATAATATAAAAAAACTGATTCGTAGAATAGAGACCTCAATGTACAAAGAAGTAATTAACTATTTAGCAGTGAACTGAGAGGTCCAAGTCTAAAAATCATAGAAGCATAGAAAAGAGCAGCTCTTTTAAAACATTAGAAGATTTTCGATGATGAGGGAGATTAAAAAATGGTAGAATATGTTAATATTAAAAATCAAAGAATAAGAAAAGAAAAAGATATTGCAGGTATTCATATAATAAATATATATATATTTATTTAATTTAAATAGACTTTAATATAATTTTTTAGAGAATCTGAAATCTCTTGAAGTTGATTATCACAATTAATTGGTAAAACCATTTTAACCGTCTAGGCCATAAATATTCTTGTTAGGGGACAAAATGGATAAGCATATCGAAAATGTTAAAAAGGGAAATATTATAAAGTATAAAAGTGTTCTTACTATTAATTTAAGAGATTAAAATACAAATCTAAAACTTGAAGAATAAAGACATGCCTTAGACACCAAAAAAACAAAAATCTTTTAGTAACTTATAAATTCTACAATGAAAAGGGACTCTAAATAAAGTAATCATATTTAAATTTATAACCTTTTTTAACTTATTACTACTATATAATCTTTCATTAAAATAATAAATGATTTAATTTTATTTTTTTTAGAAAATGAAAATTTTAAAAGTCTAGACATTAATAAGTACTAAGTTTTGGGAAAGGAAGAAGAATAAAAAGAAGTTAAAAATATTAATACTTTGAGTACTCAATCTAAGTTTAATTCTCCAGATCTATTTGAATATGCGTAAAAAACAAAGTATTCTTTAGATTATTCTACTAAATAATTAAAAATAGGAAAATTAAGAATCTAATTCCTGATAATAACTCATATACATATGAATAGCATAGCACAGCAATTATGTCAGATTCATCAAATAATCAGCATTATTAACAGCAATTTTTGCCGTAATTTCCTTCGCCAGAATTAGAACATGCTGATGCTCTTATAACTCAAAAATAAGAAGGAAGTTCAAAGATACTAAACCCAAGGTTAGAAAAGCAAAAATTTTAAAATATGATGAAAAATGTGAATAAAAAGCTGAAACTATCAAAATATACCGATCTGCCTAATATAGAATCTTCAAACCAAAGATATGTAAATAATGAAAAAGATTCATCTACTCAGGAGTTGATGTAATAATAAATAATAAAAAATCATGCGCATAGAACTACGCAAGATTCCTTTAGAACATAATCAGTGGCTTCTGATGCCTCACTTAATTAATTCTTTCCAATTCATAAAAAAATAAATCCTTATCATAATATAACAATATCAAATAAAGTGAAAATATAAATGAAAATAACAACTTAAATATAAACAAAAATAATAATAATATGTTTTTAACTTCAAGTAATTATTCAAAATCTAAACATAAAACAAGTAAATAAAAAAATGAATTTAAATTTTTATTTTTATATTCAAATTTCATAATATATATATAATTTTAGAGTAATAGCAAATAAGAATGGAAAAAGATATCTTTAAACAAACTGTAATTGGTCGATTTGGAGCGATGGTTTCTCCTAGCTCAACTATGTACCCATCTACTACTGTTAAATCGCCCTATACTTCAAGATACAACTCTCTATATGAAGAAGGAGGCATTCACAAAGTGTGGGCAGTAAATCCAAAAACTTCATGCTTTATAACTGCATCTAATTAATAAGAATAACAATAATAATAATAGAAAAATACTTATATAAATAGTAACTTTTCTAAAACTCACTCTAATAATATGCAAATTTCTTAAAATAATAAAATGAATTAAATTAGAAATATTTTAGTAGTTAATATGATTCAAGTAAACGATTTTCTTAACCTAATCTCATCGTAAGTCCTAAGAATTTTCATAAAAAGACTGCAAGTTTTTGTAATTTTATTTTTAATAAAATGTATTTTCTTAACTATGCTACTTAATTAATAATTTTTTTTTTTAAGATTTTAACAAAGATAAAAATTAAATTCCATAAGGTTAGTCTTTATCAACCTTAAATGAAAATAATAATTTGTTTTCCTAAAACAAAAAATAATATATATTATAATGAAAATTAACTAAAGCTGTTTTATTATGTTAATATTGAATTTCCAAATTTATTTATAATTTATATTTTATAATAATTTATATTATGTATAATAAAAGAAAAAACAATTATTTACCACTTAATTTAACAATTAGGGGATTAAAAAATCATTAAAATGTCATATTAAAGTAATTTGTTTTATTCTCTTTTTTATGTGATTATAATTAAACCTGTAATATTCACAGAATAAAGGAATAATAAAACAATAATTCTTATCTCTTATCAAAAATTATTAAATAATTAATTGAGTACAAAGAAACCTAATAACTATCTAATAATAATTTCATTTTATAAATAAATAATCTCTTAATTAATATAAAAAAATATAATAACTTCAAAAGACAATACTTTGTTATTACTATAAAATCCATAAACAATTCCAAAATGGAACGAAACAATGATGATAACAATAACAAGATTAGTATTTGTAAGTAGCAGTAATTATCGTCAGAAAATAATAATTTTATGATTAAAGTTAAAACGATGGATAATTCATTTTTTGAAATTCAAGTCTAGACTTCCCAATTAATTGAATAGTTAAAATATCAGATTGAAGATGTATTTAAAATTTATTTAAAATTATAATTTATTATTATTGTTTTTTTTATCTCTTTCAGATGGTTTAAGTTCCCTTTTCAAGATAAAGATTAATTTATAGAGGCAAACTTTTGGAAAATTTCCAAACTATTCATTAATGCAATGTAATTGATTAATTAAACTAAATAAAAATAAAATATATTTAAAATTAAAAATTATTATACAAATTCAAATTACTTTTAAGATAGAACCTGGAGTCGTTATCCTATTAGTTGCAAATCTGCATAATAACCATAATAATAATATTTCTAATAATAATAACAACAATTTTATCTCAGATTAACAATTTCCCGACCAATAAAGAATATAAAATAGCAATTTCCAAGATTAGTTTAATAATGATAATGCAAATAATGTACTAAATTAAAGTACTGAAACCTAAGATAATTATGATATATTGAATGGTCTAGCGAGAACCTTTAGTAAATTTATATTATGCTTGTATATCAATACATATTTTAATTTTTAATTTTTTTATAAATTAGCGGAAACTTCCTTAAATAGAGTCAATCAAAGGTGTTTATTATAATAATAATTTAAGTTTTTTAAAATTGTAAAAATCTACAAGTATTTAATTAAAAAGAAAATGCATGTTAAATCTATTAATTATATCTATTAATAAACATATTTAAAATATGTATTTTGTTATTTATAAAAAAGACGTAGACTCATGCAATCCAGAGGACAAGGGTGGACCATAAATGAGCAAGAGATATTCGAAACTGTGCAATAAAACATAAAAACAATATCTGACATTTTGAAAAGTTTCAAAGGTCTTAGCGAAGTATTCTAACAAGATTAGCTAAACGTATTTAGTTTTTAAAATCGATAATTACTCGTCGGACAATGGGTAGACGTAAAAGATACGACAGACTAATGGAAAGAAGCATAAATAATTGAATTAAATGAAAATACTTCTCAAGCATTAATTCATTATAACGGTATTTTATAGATAGATAAATAAATAAATATATAAATAATTATCTAAAATTTTTAAAAAGGATGGGGAAGCAGGTGGGATGAGTGGATAAATATTAGTTCCTAGCGAATAACACCCTTTAGAACTCACACTGTGCAATCTAATTAAAGCCATTTATTCAGTCCGAATCCCCTCAATAATAGATAAATAAGTCATATAGAAAATTAATCAAAGAATTTGTAAGATATTCTTCATGATACAGGCATAAAAATGAGCAATATTTGTGGATTAGTTTTCAAGCTTTCCGAATTCAAGGAATCGAATTATGAGCAAGAAGGCTCGGAAAGCGATATTATCAGCAGAAACAAGACTCCCAATAGTTCACTTAATTTGTAATCTATATCCCACATATGCTAAGAAAATGGAAAAGGGCAAGACAAAAGTGAGTTAATGAGTTATTATCATATTACATTTATATTTTTTTCAACATTTACTTTCTTTAAATCCAGGTGGAAAAAATAACTCTTTTATTGATGATACGACCTCTTAAAGGTCATTCAAATCTGTAAAATCAGAAAGACAGTCCATAGACTATGATGTTTCCTCCGTAAAATCTATGAAATCAGACCTTTCCTATATGTCCCACATTTCCAAATATGCAGGTATCATAGGAAACCAGAAAAAGTACAGATTAGATGAAAATATTAGAGAAGAAGAAGATTCTGAAGAGTAGGAAGAAGTTAGTGTTAATGAAAGTAATTGTTAATTAATTATAACCAATTGTTTATATATTTGCATTTAAATTAACATTAAACTTTAGTAAAAGAAGAGTAGAAAAATGATAAAGAAATCAATAAATTGGAAAGCTATCTTTTAGCATCATAACTGGCTCCTATTTTCGATAGAATGGGCCGATTAATGATAGATCTTGCTCCTAGCTTGGCGATGTATGGATCAAAGTTATAGACAACGTAAATGTTAATTTCTATTATGAGATTAAATATATTAGTAAATTAATAATTTATTATAAAATAAATTCTTTAGACAAAACCATTAATTTATGATGAATTTATCTAATTTATCTTTATTAACTAACGAAGGCAGTATCACTTCAAGTAGAATCTTAATTATCAATGTTAATTAATTCAAATAAAAATATGTATTTTTTTATCATAGTTTAACAATAGTAATAGTAATAACAACAATAGTAAATGCCTTTTTAACAGTAATAAAATATGTATAGTGGAAGTAAATTTATTAAAATAAATTTCATAAATAAAATTTATAATTAGATTTAAATTGTATATTGTTTGATTAGGACATCAAAACCAGAATTTAAATAACAGTCAGTCTACTTCTAGCAGATAACACTACTATTTTTAAGTCCCGGTAATGCTGAACCCAATAGAAATGAATTAAAATTAAAATAGTTCTAATAACGGGGGATATGGAGGTGGAAATGATAATTTAGATATTCATATTCATGCCTAAATTTCTTCTCCCATTAACAATGCCAGTCAAAGTAATACTCAAGTGTCCACATCTGTAGCAACTTCAAATAATTTTAGTAATAACAATTCTACTAATAATAATAAAAAGATGCCAACACTCAAACAGAATTGACATAGTCAAATAAAATACCAAGTTGTATTAGATCAAATTATTAGAGTAATAATAATAATTTTTTGTAGGAAAATATAGAAAATACTAATCTAAGTAGCAAATAACAACAACAAAATTTACCTAAGTCTAATCACCACTTCCACCACAATAGCACTCCTTCGTTTTAAGAAGGAAAAATTTCTAGTAATTATAACGCGCAGATTTAAAACTAATAACCTTAAAATATATGTAGCAGCTAAACTAACTATAATATGTAAATGCCAAAATAAATAAGTAACTTAAAAAGGAAATCTATAACTAAAGAAACTAATTCAGATTTGAGTTCATGTTACAGTATTCAAGGTAAATATAAAAAATCAATATATTTTAAAGTAATCATTTAATAATTTTTTAATATTCATTTTAGAGTAACAACAATAATAATAATAGTAAAAGGAAATAACAAAACGAGTCAGTTTCAAATAAAATGTAGAAAGTGTAATTCGAAAATAGAAATAATAACAATAACTTCATCAGCAGTAGTTATAGCAACAGTAACAATAATTATTGTAATCGTAGTAGCAGGCAAATTAGAAAAAATCTTCTAATTTATTCAGTCCTTTTCATTAATAGCAATAATAACAATAGTCCCCCAGTTTATTCGGCCTGATGAGTTCAACTAATATGCATAATTACAATAATAGCAGCAATAATAATATAAATAATAATAACAACAATAACAATACAAGCATTACAAGTGATGATGTAGGGTCTGTAAGAATGCAATAAATGTTTTTTAAATCTTTAGAGTTGGAAATGCCTAATTAAGCAATTAGAACATAAAGTGAAACCTATATCAAAAATAATGATGAAATTCATTCAGTTAACTCAATAAATGATGATGAAGTTTAAAATATGAAAGGATTCGCTATTGTTAATAATTCTTAGAATATGAATTCTTTTTAGCAATAGTAATATCCATCATTTTAATAATAACAAAGGAATTATTATAACAATAATGGGTATTTTAGCTATAAAAGACCTAAATAAAACAAATATTTCCACCCAAATCAAAAGCATAAAAAATCATAATCAGCAGATTTCAATCCTACTTTCAATAATGTGAATTCTCCAATAATTGTAAATGGTAATTTTTTCCCTCATATAATGTAGTTATCTAAAAAACAATCAAATAATAGTAAAAAGAATTCTAATATTTTATAACTATTAAATAATAATAATAGTGAAAATGATAATAATACAGAGTAAAATAGTGAATTAGAAGAATAAAAATGCTAATAAATAAATCAAATTTAAAATTAGGAGGAGCCATACTAATTTTTTGACTATTTTAATAAACAAAATAAATACTCATTATCTTATTAATAACAAATACAGTTATAATAGCAATAGCAATAGTAATAATAATAACAATAAGAAAAGAATATTATTCATAACCTGCATCTCTTTCAATAGGAATTCTAACCTTTATAATAATAAAAGCATTAATAAATGCATTTTTAAGCATTATAGTATCAATAATAGCAATAGTAATAGCCATTAAAATCCCACTAAAAACTTGTCAAATAGTAATATATGCCTAATAGAGCTAAAACAAATAGTAATAATTCATTACACGGAAACTCTATTATAAATGAAAGTTCTAACAGTTGTAGTAATATAATCATAAATGGAAATGGTCTAACTCCTAAAGAAAATTGCGTTAAATAAAATTAAAAAAATTGAATATTAAAATAATATACTAAAAATTTAAATTATTAAATATAACTCAATGTTTTTTTATTTACAAATTATATACATAATTTATTATACTAAAAAATATAAAAAAAAAAGCAATGAAGAATTATTAAAATTTAGTTACATTAATAAAGAAAACATGTTTTATTAATGTAAAATATCTTAAAATCCATAATTTTATAAAAAATAATATTTATAAATTTCTAACATATAAGTTATAAATTTATATATATTAATATCGAATTTTGTATAATAATTTTAATTAAGGAAGGAGTTCATTACAATTAAAATTAAGAGCAAAATGAGTAAAGTGAACAAATAAATTAAATTAGAGTAATGTAATAAATAATACAAAATATATATATTATTAATAAATGTATTGATAGAGTAAGTAGCAATTAATTAATTGATTGATTAATCAATCAATCAATCCATTAATCAATTAATTAAGTAATCAAATAAAGAATTATAAGGTATTAATAAGAAGCTAATAAACAAATAAATAAACAATAGTAATAGTATAAAATGGATTAAAACAGCTAATTCTGGGGTAACGGAAGTAATAATGATGTTTCATTGTCATACGAAGAATACTTCGAAATTTTAGATACTTTGCACGATGAAAGACTTTCCAAAGAAGCAATTATGAAATTCAAAAATCTTCACGAAGTCAATTCATTTGGACTACTCTATGTCCCTATTTATTTCCTTCCTCCTGCCCTTTTATTAAACAGAATGATTTTAGGAAATGCCAAAAGGTAATTGAATAAATTCTAAAATTGAATATATATTATAGGATGAATTAAGCACAGAAAAAATAATATATAGATATAAAATGCTTGAAATGGTGTTATTTTGTTGCATACAAACTCAAAATTTAAATAAAATAGATATTAATATTTAATGGATTTTCAATTTAGTTATTGAAATAGTATAATCAAAAGATAAAATTTGAATAAGAGAATAAATTAAATATAAAAAAATTAAATACATTAAAAAATAAAATGCGACAATAAAATAAATTGTTGATTTTTCCATTCTACTATTTACTAAATAATGTGCAAAATAAAAAATATAAAGTTATATTAAAAATAATAAATAAATATAATCATATATCAATTTTAGATTTTAAAATTATAATATTGTGGGATATGATTGTAGAAAAAGGCTTATTATATTTTTATTTTATTTAAATTATTATTAAAATTTAATAAAATAAATTATTTTCTTACTTACTTTTTATTTTGTTAATTAATACATTCTTATTATTTTTATATTAATAATTATTTGAAACAAATTAAAATTAAAATTATCAATTTAATTTTTTTTTTAATTTTTTAGAGGACACTCAGGATACAGAAATTTCTGGACCCTTTTGAGTTTAACCTGGCCCCTTTCCTGCTGGGTAGGATATACCACTCCTATTCCTAGAAAATTATACACCGATTTAGTTGCTGACAACACTGAAGACGGAACCTACATTAGACAAGCTTTGAAATAATCTAAACCCGGTCTATGGAGAAATATTTCCAGAAGACTCTTCAACAGTCACTACATGTTCCCCGAAATGCACGAATGCATGACCAGAACTGAATTCCCCACTGATTTTGTTAATCCCCACTCTTTCTGAAGTGAATTTATTCATTTAAATATAATTACTATAATAGTAATTTTTATATAAAAAATATTATAAAATATGCGTGAGAAAAACAAAGAAATTAGAATTTATGAGATAAATCCGAAGAATCTATTAAAAAACTAGTCAACTCATTTTTTTTAATTAAATTATATAACTAGTAGTTTATGCATATTAGATTTTAAGAAATGCAAAATATCATAAATAAAAATAAAGTTTTCCTTTAAATATACATTATAATAAATAAAAGAAATAATTTTTTGAAATTATATTATAAAATGATCAATTTTTATTATAATTATAAACTATACGAAATATAAATTTCTTTTATAAAATTATATGTACCATTAAATATATAACTAAAATTTTTTATATGAATATAATATAAAAGAAATTAATTTTATTATGATAAAATACGATATAGGTTAGGGAAATAAAATTAGATTATAAAAGAAATATGGTATGTAATTTCTTGTATATTTTACTTCTTTGAATTCAGAATAGACTGTATTTGCACAGAAATCACATGCAATTTTACATTAAGTAACATAAATTTCTTTATTATTATAATTATTTAATTTGTTAGTAATTTATTATTATTAAATATATTAACTATTCACAAAAAAATAAAAAAAATAAAAATCTATCACATTTAAATTCAATTTAAATCTAATTCTATATAAAACCTTTTCATTTAAATCTATAATCACATAAAAATCCATTCATAAATAAATTTTACTCACAAACTAATATAAATGGAATAAAAAAAACCTAAACTTGGAGTAGTTTCCAATAATTGTAGTAGTAATAACCATTACAATCCTTCTGAAAGAAAACAATACTGCAGAATCGCAATTATAGGAAATGTAGATTCCGGAAAATCAACAATAGTTTCTGTGCTTAGTAAAGGCCAATTGGATGATGGAGATGGGCAAGCCAGATTGAAAGTCTTTAACTATGTCCACGAAAAGCAGAACGGTAGAATAATAACTTATTTATTTTGTGTTCTTAATGAAAAATAAAAAGAAAATATAAATTTTATAAAAATAATTAATTTTAAAAGGCAGAACTTCTTCAATCGCTTAAGAAATTATTGGATTTAATAAAGATGGATAATAACAATTGCCTCACCATTTCACATAAGATAAAAACAAATATTGGAAAGATGTTGTTGACAACTCTTAGAAAGTAGTAAAGCTATTAGACTTGGCGGGACATGAAAAATACCTTAAAACAACCATGTTTGGATTGAGTGGTTTGCTTCCGGATTATTGCATGGTTATAATCGGAAGCAATATGGGAATAAAGAAAATGACAAAAGAACATTTGGGAATAGCATTTGCTCTAAACATTCCTCTTTTTATAGTTCTCACTAAGTAAACAAACAAAAATTATAGTTAAATTATTTTATATATTTACAAATTGTATCGTGAAATTAAAACTTATAAAACACTATTTTAATTTATAAAATATTATATATAGAGTGGATATCTGTCCAGAAAATATTTTATAAGAAACGTAGTAGCAACTAAAATAGATTCTCAGAAAGCAGTTGAATAGATTGCCAATAGAAGTAAAAGAAAATATGAAAAAGGAAGAACTTTAATCCTGTGCAGATCAAATGCCTGGATGCGGAATTTGCCCCATTTTCTAAGTTTCTTCAGTTTCTGGACAAGGACTCTCAGACCTCAAATAGTAATTAATAAATAAATAAATAATTAATGAAATAAATAATTAATGAAATAAATTATTATGTTATAAAAATAAAAGATTTTTGTTCCTGCTTGATAACAGAGATTAACATAATTGTCTTATAAAGAACTATAAAGAAGATTTCTAATTTGATATTCACGAACACTTTTTAGTTAAGGGAGTTGGGATTGTAGTAAGTGGTCTGATCAGATCAGGAAGCATAGGAATGGGATAAATTGTAAATTTAGGCCCTGACAAAGCGAAATAATTTAAACAAGTAATTTAAAACCTATAAAATAAAATACTGATTTAATAAATTATTTTAGGTGGTTGTGAAGAATATCCATATTGATAGATGTGCAGTAAATTCAGCAGGGCCCGGGGAACTAGCCTGCTTCAATATAAAGCCGGTGAAGGCTAATGAAAAATTGAATAGGTCTGATTTCAGAAAGGGAATGGTTCTTTTAGATCTAAATACTAAGGCGGAATTAATTTGGGAATTTGATTGTGAAGTAAAAGTTTTGCATCATGCAACCACAATAAAGCCTAACTATGAATGCGTTGTGCATTGTGGAATTATTAGGTATTCAATGATTTTCATTTTAAATTGCTTGTTATTATGTATAATGTAATTAAAATAGATAAACTGCTAAATTGGTTGAAATATACGGGAAAAGCGAGCTGCAAAATAGAGACCATGGTTCAGTGCGAATGAGATTCAAATTTACTCCTGAAATTCTGATTGAGGGCCACCATGTTTTATTCAGAGAAGGTAGAACTAAAATTCTTGGAACTATAAGCAGAGTTTTTACAGAATAAGACTTAAAAAAAGAATAAAGAGCCAAACAAGAATTAGAGGAAAATAAAGAAAATTACGTTGGCTAATCAAACAATACAAATGCTAATAATACTAATAGCAATAGTAAAGTAATTTTGCTATAATAATAATAACAACAACAATAGTAAATTGAAAATACTGCCAAATAGTAGCAGTAGCAGTAACCTTAAAGTGATTTTAAAGGCAATGATATGCATAATGACTTACAATAGTAGAAATAACAATAAGCACAATAAAAATTATTATAGAAAAAATCTTCAAATAACGAGTGAGAAGAAGTAATGAACAGAATATTGTAATTAGTGAGTTTAAAATGTATAAATATTTAGCACATATATAATATACATAAATTATAACAACATAAACTAAAATTGCATTTGTAAAAAGCAAAATTATAATTTTTATTTTTATATACTTACTATTATTCTACCATAAAAATAAACTAATTAAGTTTATAAGTTATTTATTTAATTTATTATGTTGATGATAAATTAGTTTCAAGTTATATATTTTATGCATCATCTGTGTATATTAATCATCAATGATTAATTGAAATTAAATTTTTATAAATAAAATAAATAATTGATCATTAATAAATAAATTACTAACATATTCAAAATTTAACTATATAATTTTTAATTAATTAAATTTATTAATAATAAAACACTACAATTAATTAATTGAAATTAAAAACACCAACTTTAGTAGTTAGTTAGCAGGAAAATATAAATAATAAAATCTTTGTATTGTTTTTATCTGTATTTAAATTAAAATGAAACCATCACAGTCTTAAAACAAATAAAAAAGTCAGAAATAGTAATTTGTTGGAAGCTTAGAATAAAAAACTCTCCAATAAACAATGGAGAAAAATAACACAATCAAAAGAATCCAATAAGTAAAATAATATTAATAAATTTTGAAATTATTCAAAAATAGGGGTAAATTTTGATCTTTATTGTAAACAGGTGCGTTTATAAGAGGCAACAATTAGCAAAATGTAATAGCAAAATAAATAGGTAGCTGAAGAAAAGGAATAAGAAAATGAAGAAAAGCAAAGAAAATTAGAAGAGTATAAGAGAACCTAAGAATTGATAAAATTTTTAAAGGAGCAAAAGGAAAAATCGATTATGGAAGTGGGTAATGATTTAAAGTTAAAATAATATAAATAAGCCAATTTTAATATTTTAAATAATAAATCGTTCATAGGAGAAGCTCAAAAAAAGGCTATATAGGAAGCTATAAACAAATAAGAAAGAGAAAAATAAGAAGAATTAAATAAAATAAAATTGAAAAAATAATAATAGGAATGGAATTAAAAGGCTATTGACTGGAATGATAAAGAAAACTATGAAAAGTTTGGAAAAAAACAAGAGCAGGTGTAAAAACTTAAAGATGTAAGAAATATTCAAGATGAATAATCCAGAAAGCTAGTAGAAAATTATAGAGAAGAGTTGAAGAACAGAAGTAAAATAAAATTAAATAATAATTATGAAGAAAGAAAAACAACAAATGTAAAATATTTTAAATTTTGTTATAATTTAGAACCGGAGGAAATGGAAGATCCTTTGAGCTATGAACTTTTCGATAAAAATATTGCAAAAAAATCCTATATGAAATCAATTGAATATTATGCAAATACTAAACATCACAACCCCTTAGTTATTAAACATTCTGAAGATGAATAAGAAGAATCAGGTACAAAGAAATTAATTTTAAATTTAATTAATGCTATAATTAAATTTGATAGCTAATATGTTGGCTGACGTTGAGAGAGAAATAGCAAAAAGTAATGAAATGGAAAAATAAAGAAAATTAGAGATTCTGTAGGAAAAATAAGACCAAAGAGGGAAAGAAGCATTTGCAAAAGTAAGAGACCACAAAATAATGGAGTAATTTACAAAGGAATTAGATGAGATAAAGTAGGCTGAATAGATGGAGCGAATAGAGCAAGTAATTATTAAATATTTATTACTCATTATTATTTTTTATCTAATTTTTTTGTATTAGGGAAAGAAAAATCCGGAACAATTTGCAAAGCCTATCAGCACTCTCAAAAGAGAAATAAACGGACAGAAAGATTTAGAAAAAGTATTTGAAAACTAATTTTTGGATAAAAAGGCTGAGTGGGACAAGGAAGTAAAAGAGGAAGATATAGTAGTTTAAAACATCATAAAAGCATAAAAAATAAGAAAAACCAACCAGCTTAAAATGCGATAACTGAAGAAAGAATCAATAGATTTGGTACAGAAACTGGCACCGGTACCAGTAATAAATTAGAAAATTTGCAAAAAGAAGACCAATAAAAAAAAGGAACTTCAATAAGTAAAACAAAAGAAAAAAAAGGCAGTGTAGAAAAACCCTCTGAAACGATGATAAAAAAGCAACAAAAGGAAAAATCACGAAGTAAATCTTTAAAAAGAAACCCGTGTTTGTAGACAAAATGCTCGCTGAATAGAGGAAAATGCAATAAAAGGAAGAGGAAAAGAAAAAAGAAGAACAAGCTAAACTCCTCAAATAGTAACAAATTATGGAGCAATAAAGAATCAACCAAGAGTCAGAAAGTTCAGAATCAGAAACTGAAATTAAAATGTAAAAAGAAAAAGAACAACTGCAATTGCAATAATAAATGTTACTGCAAAAGTAAAAATAAGCCGAGGAAGAAGAAGAAAATGAAAAATATAAATTATTATTGTAATAGCAGCAATAATAAGAGTAAGACGGAGATTTGACAAGCAGTGAAAGTGAATATTCTAGAAATCAAAAATTGGGATACAACTTATAAAATAAATAATAGATATAAAATAATAATTTAGAAGAGGAAGAAGAAGAATCTTCTTGTAGTTCTTTGAAAGATAACTCGAAAGAAGATATTAAAGCTTATATTTAGAGATAAGTAATACTTTTTATTAATATAATAGCAATTATTAATTTAATTATTCTTTAATATTTGGATAGGAATAATACTTAAAATAGCTAGAATAACATAGAAGTCAAATAAAAGATAAGATTTTTGCAGATGAATAAAAGTAACTTCGTAATTTGAGAGAGGGATATGTTGATATAAGCAGTTCTGATTCTGATTTCACAAATTCTCTTTAAAAATCAAGTATTATATTTTTACATTAAAAATATTGTTATTACTATTGATATTTAAATTATAATATGAAGACTCTAACAGAAAAATAGTGCATTCCAATGTATAAATTGAAAGGAATGGAAATCTAAATTTTTTGAAAAAGCCTCAATCTTAAATCAATTAAAACGAATTTTCAATGGAATCAAATGAGTAGGTAGAATAGGAATAGCCATAGCTATACAAAGCCTCCACTGATAATGAGTAAAGAGCTAATATGTTGGTAGATCAATTTTTAAACGCTCACAAATAGCAAAAGACGCAATTAACAGGACAAGAAGATAGAAGTAAAAGCAGAAGCAAGTAAACTTTTTATATTTTTTTTTGGTTTAAATAAAAATTAATAACAAAACAACAAAATTAATTATTTTGCTTTCATAAGATCTCCTTCTCAGCGAATCAGCTATGACAAATATTAGGCTTACCCTCGCATAACTGAAAAAACTGAAGAATAAAATAACAATGACGACTTTATTATAGGAAATCAGGAAAAAAATAATGCTCTAGACAGACTCAGCAACAAATTTTTACAAAACAATAAAGAAGAGTTTTACAGATATAATAAAAATAGTAGCAACATAGATAGCAGTCTAGATGATAATAATAACAACAACAACTTCACTTAGAGCAAAGGATATAATAATTTATCTAAAAGGCAAAAGTCTCCCAACTCTGAACTTTCATACAGTCTGTCAGATGCCAACGATGTAATTTAACATAAAATTTGTTAAAATTATGTTTTAAAACATTAATTATTTGTTTAATAGAGCGCCGAAAAACACAAAAATTATAGAGTTCTTCATTTTGCAAATTCTTCAGGAAAGAAAAATTTTTTAAATCCAGAATTGTAAGATGACACCTTGATGGACAGCTTATAGGAAGATTTCAATGAAAAAATTAAAAAACAATAGAATACAGCTAAATTCGGTACCACTTCCTCAGTAAATAATTCGAAATCAATCACTTTCTAAGATTACAAACCTCTGACCTCCAGTCTGCAGAAATCCAGTCGTTAAATGCAAAAGCTAGAAAACAGCTTCGGAATGTAAAAATTAAATACCTATTAAGATGAAGAAAATGAAATTGAAGTGGGAGAAGAAAGCAAAAAACAAAATGATTTTGGTAATACCTACACTTACTCTGATGATGAAGATATTAATAATAACAATGATAATGACTACGAATAATCATTGGAGTAAATAAAGCCTCAAAAGTCACTGGCTGAAGCCTTTTTGTAGAGAAAGGCTGCCTTGGCAGATAAATACTAGAAAAAAGACAATTCTCAAAAATTTTAAACTGAGAACTTTGAAAATACTCAAAGCAATGATAACAGTAATAAAATAATTACCACCTTAAAATCATATTAAAAAAACTAATTAGTTTTTTAATTTATTTTTTACATTTTAGCTAAAAAATACTCTGGAGGAAGGACTAAAGAAGAAATTTTAGCTTAAAGAAAGCAATTTATGAAAAGACCTGGGCTCAATAAAAATTTGAGTTCTTAAGCTGAGTAATCCCAAAGTTGTGAATCTAAAGCCAAAACTTCTGGATACATGAAATCTTTCCATGATCCTACTAAGCTAGTTAAGGAACCTGATCAGGATTTAATGGACCGATTAGCTCACGGAAAAAAAGCATCTGTATTATATTAATATAGATAACTACATATGGGATGGAATTATTAATATATATTATTTATTTTAGGTATCTAAAAAAGATTATTAAGCTCTAACAAATAAAAATTATGACAAGTTACCAGAAATTATTAAGAGAAAGAATGAAGAATAAAAGAAATTAGATGCTAAAATGAGATAATAAAAAGTAAAAGAACTTGATAAGGTAAGCAATTTTTCATTATTAATACTTTGCTAAATAATTTAACAATATTTTTTGTATTTAAATTACGTTAGAAATTAAGAAATAAATATTGAAACACCTTATCTGAAAGTAAGCTTTTAAAATAAAAATTATATATTAAAAATAATGTAAAAATCTAAATTATAGTAATATTATATAATATTACTCTTTGTTATAAATTAATTTTTCTAAAATTATTATTATTATAATATAAATATATATGGTATATCTATTGAATTGTATATTTTATATATCAAAAACCTTTTATTAAATTCTAAATATTATAAGTTAAATAATATATTTTTTTTACTCAGTAGAAAATTTTATTTTACTTTTTTAAATAATATTCAAAAATAAAATTGTAAATTTTGCTAAGTAATTATTATCAATTCGGATAGAATTAATTATAATAAGTGCTTTTATAGATATCAATATTATTAGAGGGATAGAATTTTATGTTATATTGAAATAAAAGTTATTACAGAAGAATAATAAATATTAGTGAGTAAAAAAATATATTAATTAATCAAATTATATTATTTTTTTAAAGTATAGAATTAGAAATATAAAGAAAATATGGATAAAAGCAACAGAAAAAATAACAAAAAGTTATTTTCAAAAGCAATGACTTTTAAGGAAAATACATCTGCTGAAAATATACAGTAAAATAAGTAAAAAATGTGTTAGCTTTGCAAAAAAAAATACAAAACGTTGTTATTTGAAAGAGAACACCATTGTAAACGATGTTTTAGATCGATATGTTCAGAGTAAATAATTATAGTACTACTAATACAAGCTACCTAAAATCTAATTTATAATTTTTTATTTATATATAGTTGTGGGTCTACCAAAAGAATGGTAATGAATAAATGAATGATGTATTTAAAAAATGATAAAAATTTCATTTTATTATTGTTGTTATTAATAATTAGATAATAGGATATACAATAAAGCCGAATAAATAGCATAAAGTGTGTGAACTTTGTGCAAAGGATTCTATTTATTAAGAAAATTTGCGTAAAAGATTTTAGTTAGAGTGGGGGAAAGATAGTAAAATAGGAAACAATTGGGTGATAAGCCTTACAAATCTTGAAAAAAATGGAATGAAAGACTGTGATATCAATCAATTTCTGGATAAATATCTAGAAGATGGTCTAATTTTGGCACATCACATCGAAAATACATAGCAATATAAATTAATGACATAAATTTATGCACACGTTGATTTTCCCTATAGATAAAGTAAAAGCGAATGAAATAATAAATAAATATGATAAAATAACAATAAATTAAAACCAATATATAAATTTCAGAAATTGATAATTATTCTTTCCGAGAAATGCTGTTTTACGTGCAAAAAGGTAGAACGAGAGAGGAAATAGCAAGTGATGTGAAAAATGTTCTGACAGCATTTTTAGGCCACAATTCTGAACTCGGGTTTTGTGGAGAAATGGTGGATTTAACAATATTTTTACTTTGCTTTTGTAGGCCTTCTAAGGCTCTTATTATTTTGCAGCATTTATATTCAGATGTCTTGCCTAAATATCTCCATCCTCTAAAGGTATGAAAACTAGTATAATATAAATAAACATATTATTATTTAAATAAATACATATTTTATTATATGCTAGGCTGCTAATAAGTTCCTTTAATTGTAAGAAATGCAAATAGACATATATGTAGAGACAATGAGATACATGTTTCATTTAGATTTGGTAACACTGTAAAAAGTGAAAAAAATTTTACAATATGAGGGCATATCTTTCATCCATTCATTTATGATTTACAGGTAGGTATTTAGTTTAATAATGCAAAACACTTCAATACAAATCAATAATTTAAATATTCTTTTTATGAAGAGTCAGTTTTGAATGCTGCTTTTATATTTTCGAAAATATTGTGTCAAGTCATAGTAAATTTGAAACTTTATCCAAATATCTGTTGACTTTAATCTATGTGAATTTATAATCCGTTAGAATGATAGGACCAGAAAATATCTTATTAGAGGGTGAATTTTTAGATAATACTCAAAGAAGTTAAATTTTCGAGTCTATCAAATTGCAGTTTAAAATTGAATAAGTAAAAGATGATGAAGACGGAAATGATGAAAATTAATCAAATATTTTCGAAAATAACAAAATTAGAGACCCTACTTTCACTTTGCACGAATCCTAATAGTAAAAATTAACATTTTAATTTAAAAAATATTGGAAAAAAATTTTATTTTTTATCTTAAAAATATAGACAAAATTTTAAAAAACATTAGAAGAAGTTAATTTAGAAAATTCAAGTCTTAAATAAAAAATGTAGAATTAGTTCAATAAATAAGGATGATTAAAAGTCAGTAAATGCTAAATGGATAGTAATAGGACCATCAAGAGCAATTAAGTCTTAGTAGTTGTTACAATTCTATAATATTTGACTCTAAAGAACTAGATAATTTGAAAGTCAAAATTGCACATTTGGTCGAAGAAAATAAGCAATTATAAAATTAGATTGCGAAATAAAAGCTAAATGAAGACAAACTAAGTAAGGATCATTTGATGAAATAATTGGATTAACTAAAAGAAGAGAATATCAAACTTCAAAAAGTATCTAATTAAAACATTGAGAGTATTTAACTAATTAATATATTTATAAATAGCAAATTTAAACTGATTTGCCACTAGATGAATAAAAAAAAATTTATACATAAGATATCGAAAATCTTAATGAAAAATTATCAGCATCATAATAAAATCATATATAATTTATGTAAGAAAATTAATAATAAATATCTTATTTAGATGTTGAGTTAGAAAACTTACACCAAGAAATTAGCCTATATAAATCATTTCTATAGAACAATTAAAATGAAGAAGATTTAGTTTTTAAACAAAATATTTTTATTGGCAAACAGTAATATTAGTAGAGAAAATAAAGTTTCAATCAATAAAAAAATACTTACAATACATCAGAAAATGAAAAAGCAAAAGTAAATTCAAGATTTAAATAATTTTTATTGTTCTTCTCATCATTTTTATATTTAAACTGAATTTTTATAGTAAAATATTGAATAAAACTGGAAAGAAATTGAGTCGCTGAAAAATTAAATTTAATAATTGGATTCTTAAAAACAAACTCTATTTATATAAAATATAAATTTAGAATAACAGTATTATTAGTTACCTAATTCTCAAGAAATCTAAAATCTTTAAATAAAAATTAAAGAAATGCAAAAATAACTCATTCAGTATGGTGAGAAAAGTGATGATGTCATAATGATTTGAAATGAAATAATATTAAAATAATTTATTTTAGTTTATAAATCTTATTTTTTGATCATATATTAAAATTAACTAACTTTATTATTTGTTATAATATATAAATTCTCTATGAAGAATTTTTATTCATTAAATATTGTTAGAATTACTTTTAGTTTGTACTTCTAAGCTAAATAACTAAATTTAGATCAACAATTTAATATTCCAATTATTTTTTTTTTTGACGTGTAATTAATAATTAACATTTTTGAGATTTATGATGTGTAATTAAACATAGCTACCCTAACCTATACCTGATAAAATGCTACTAATACTATTTCAGCTATAAAAATTATGTAACTTCCTAATAAATATGTGAATCTATCGATTAATAGTATTAAATAAAGTGCTTTATCTACTATTTTAACATTTAATATAGTATTAATAACATATAGATAATTAAACTTTTAATATAATAGTTAGAAAATGCATAACTAAGGTTTAAAATCATTAATGCTTATATTTAATATAATTTGTTTTTTTAATTAAAGAATTATTATTAACATATAAATAAATTCTAATATATTTAATATAATTTTCTTTAATCATTTTTTCATTAATTTAATTAATTTAATATATATCTTAAATATCACAATATTTGCATATAAATATTGTTTAATTTATAATAGAATAATTAAAAAAATATATTTATTATTAAATTTTTTATAAGAAATTTTATGTATCTTTTGTATAAACTACCCATATTATTATAAAATTGTTTAATTAGAAATAAAATATAATATTTTATTTATTTTAGAAATATTACAATTAGATATAATTTTTTATATCAAAAAAGAGTTTATTTGTTATAAATGATTTATTATATAATAATTCTTTAAACTATATTTAATATTAAAGATTAATAAATATTGTTTTAATTAGATAATTAAACATTTTAATTATATACTACATATTAGAATATAAATTGATATTCATTCTTATAGAATTTTTATATTAATAATTCTTACAAATAATTAGTTATTATATTTATTTTACCATATTAAGTAGATTATAAATGAACATATAAAAGAATAATTCACTCTAAAAAAAAAAAAAAATTAAAAAATTAAAAAACTATCAAAAAGAGAAAAAAATACAGTCTTTATAAAAAATGTAAATGAAAGTCTATATTCTTATCACCTTGACTTTAGCTTTAGCTGTTTCTTAGCCTTGTAGGTAATATTACATAATATATTATTATAATAGTTAAACAATTTATATATAAATTTGTTCTTCTTAGTCCAAACATGATAAACTGCTCTGAATGTTCTAGTTAAAGTAATACAACCTGCACAGTCTGTAAAGAAAACTTTTTCGATCCTTCGAATAGATGCACAAGCTCATGTTCAGATCTCTTTTCAAAATGTGCTATATGTAACACTGAAGGAACTTATTGTAAATAGTGTGAAGGAGTTTTAAAATGGAATGATGTATCCAAAAACTGCATTTAATGGGATGATAACTGTCAGCACTATGACCAATAAGATAAATGTTCGGGATGTAAATAAAACTATATTTATAACGATGCTAGTGGACTATGCATTTCACCTATACCTCATTGCAGTGAATACACTAATACAAATACTTGCAAGACTTGTGAAACTGATTACTTACCTTCCTAAAAAGAAAATGGTTAGTCTTGTATCCACAATGTAGGTTGCAGCTATCTTAATGAAAAAGATGTCTGCAAGTATTGCAAATAAGGATATTAATTCAATTAAAGCACTTTATCTTGTTTTCCTATAATTGACAATTGCAGTAAATACAATGATTAAAATGAATGTACAAAATGTTAAGATGGGTATGTTCTCTAATAAAAAACATGTTAAAAAATATAGACCATTGACCACTGTGTAGAATATATTGATACCAATACTTGCAAGACTTGTGAAACTGATTTCTTACCTTCACGATCAGACAATGGTAAATCATGCATCCACAAAGTTGGTTGTAGCTCTATCAATGAAGTAGATGTCTGCAAAGAATGTAGAGATGGATATAAATTTAACACCAGTAATCAAACTTGTTTTCTTATTATTCAACGTTGCATTTCTTACGACGATAAAAATCAATGTAAATAATGCGAATCTGGATATGAACTTGAATAATAAATATGCAAATAAATTTCGATATAAAATTGCAAAGAATATGATGCCAATAATGGATGCAAAACCTGCGATAAAGATTACTTACCTTCCAAATTAAATTAATAGAAAACATGTATAAAAAAAGTTGGATGCAGCTACATAAATGAAGTTGATGTCTGTAAAGACTGCTACGATGATTACTAGTTAAATTAATAAAGCAATATTTGCATTAAAAAAATTGAAAACTGTACTTTGCACAATGATAAATTGCTTTGTGAGAAATGTTTACCTAACTATGCTGTGAGCATTACACAAAAATCATGCGTTAAAATGCAAGAAAATTGTGAAACCTACAATGATTAGGGATGTGAGAAATGCATTGATGGACACACACATTCCAGAAAGGAATACCCTAACTAGTGCATTCCTAAAAATTAATTGGTTGAATACTGTGATGAGTATGAAAAATCACCCAATTCTGATCCTAATAATGTTAAATATACATGTACTAAATGTAAAGAAAACTATATTATACTGGACGGTACTTAAGTATGCATTAAAACTATACCTAATTGTTTGAAATATAGCCCCAATGGATACTGCTAAGAATGTTAACCTTAATATAACTTATCTTAAGATAAATTCACATGTGAAGCTACTACTTAAAGTGGAAATATTCATACATTCTATTTATCAATAATGTTTGCCATTATGTTTGCTCTATTTGCTTGAAATTATTACAGTTTATCTACTTTAAAAATATATAATTTCATCTTTATATATAAAAATAAATATTTTTTGAAATAAGAGTATTTTAATAATATATGTGATTTTTGTAATTAAAGTTTTTTTATTATTGATTTTTTAATTTTTTTGGAATATCATAGTTATTTATATAGATCAAATAACTATGCAATAAAAATATCTCTTTTTCTACATTTTTTATTTTTTACATTTCATGTTAATATTATTTTTGTAATTTTTACAAAATGACCTAACTAATTCAATATTCTAAGTAAGAAAGAATAATTTTAATATTTAATCAGAAATAAGAATTTATAAAAATAAAAAATGGAAATAAATGGCAACAAAAATTCGTCAAATAATAAGGATTTTTATAGAAAATTTACTATAAAAGATTTGGAAATAAAAGCAAAGGCATGTTCGTTGTGTAATAAAAAATATTCTTCAATATTTGATAGAGAACATCATTGCAAAAGATGTTACAGGTCGATTTGCTCAGAGTAATTACTTAATAAAATGCACTAATTTTGCAATACATTTATATTTTTTATAATATTCCAATTATAAAAAGATGCGGAATGACGAAAAAAATTGTAATTGATAGATGATAATTTATTTGCATAATATAATTTAATTTAACTAAACCATTTGTTTAAAAAAAATTATATATTTAGATAGTCGGATATTCAATTAAACCTCATAAGCCACATAAAATATGCATTCTTTGTGCCAAAGACTCTAACATGTAGGAAACTGTGAGATGCCAATTCAATATCAGATGGGGAAAAGATAGTAAGTTGGGAGATAAATGGCTAAATCAGTTCAGAAAATTTGAAAATAATTAAGATCTATATGATTATTTAGAAGATTATATGTAGTAGGGACTTAAAAAAATTGTTGAATTTTAAAATAATACAAAAGAGAAAACGAAGCAAAATACTATTTTCAAAATAACTTATTAAACCATGTAAGACACCTTCCTACAGATCGGGTTCCCAAATTTTTGCGAAAAAACAGGAAATTATTCATTTGCAGAGTTTTTGCACTATGGGCAAATCGGTGTTAAAAAGTCTGCCATATCTCAAGATGTAAACATATAAATAAGGTCATAAAACTTGGGGCTTTTAAATATTTTATGTTGATATTTTAGGTAAAGAATGTCTTGACCGCTTTTATCGGTCACAATAAGGAAATCGGCTTTTCTGAAGAAATGGTATATATAGTTACCTTTCTAATTTGTTTTATGCGACCTTCCAAAAGTTTGATCGTTTTAGAACATTTATACAAAGATATAATTCCGAAGTATATGCACCCTGTAAATTGTAAGGAATGCTATTTTGACTTTGATTTCTTTATAAAGGAAGGAAGCGTAATGTAAAATGAAATAAAAAAGGAAATTGAGTTGTAAAAATTGGCTTAGCAAATGGTAAAGGAGTAGTTTTTATAGTTTCTTGAGGTTATTCGCAATGTATTTTAAATAGAAGTTGCCATGCTTTCGAAACTATTCAATTTTTTGTAGAATTTTGGGATTTCATATATTTTCAGCTTAGGAATCTAAGTGTAAGTTTGTTAATAAATCTTTATTTATGATTATTTTTACCAGTATTTTTATATTATTTTATAGACTCAACTTTGAATGCAGCTTTTTTATATTTGAGCAAATAATCAATTCTAAAACCAAATTTGAAAGCCTTGGTCAAGCCCTTATTGGAACCATTTATTATAATTTAGATATGATAAAACTACTAGGTCCTGAAAATCGACTTTTAAAAGGATAGTTCATTGATTTAACTTAATGGCAGTCATTGATGGAAATTTTTAAAAATAAAAATATCATTGTAAATTATATTAAGGCTTCTTAAGTAAAATCAAAGGAAAAAGAAGAAAAAAAAGTAATTCCATAAAATAAAAAATTATTAAATATTTCAATTAATTTAAATATATTTGTTCAGGAATATATTTGAAGTTGAATTAGAAGATTTTGAAAGAGAAAATTAATAACTAAAACTAGAAAATTAAAATCTCATTTATGAACTCAATGAACTTTACTAGCAAATAGAAATGCTCGATGACAAGAATTTGTAATATTAAAATAATGATGATGACTTGCTTAATAATAAAATGTCGTTTAATATGTTGGAACATATCGAAAATCTAAGACAAGAAGTAACAATGTATATACAATAAAATGATATTTTAAAAGAAATAGTTTCCAAAAATGATCTTAAGGAAAAAAGCTTGAATAATAACTAGGACCAATAGAAAATTATAAAGGAAATTTAAAATTTGTAATAAATTAATTAAAAAATGAATGAGTAGATACAACAAAAATGCAAAACAGAAAATAATTCTGCAAATAATGACAATAGCAACGAAGATCAATTAATAAAATAAAAATATAATAATTAAAAGTAGAATTTACAAATAAGCAAATGGAATTTGATTTATTAGAAAACAAATAAAGCATTGAAAAATAAGAATTAATTGAAAAACTCAAAAATTAATAACAATTAAAAGAAGAGCTTTAATATTAAAGAGAAAATGATAAGCTTAAAGTTTAAAATATAAAAAAAAGTTGAAGCAGGACTTAATTAAATAAATCTAAAAATGCTAATAGCAATTTAAATATATAGAATAGAGTAAAACTAATAAACTTACAAAAAGCTTTAGTTTACATTTAAATGATGATGAAATTGCAAAAATACACTAATAGAATTTTTAAAATGTTTTAAACTTCAAAACTCATTATTAGGAAAAGCTAAAAAAAGAATTGCAATAAAAATTAAAAAAAGTGCTGAAATTATTACATAGAGTCAAATTCAATTGAAATAACTTTAGGAAGAAAAAATTAACTTTAAGTTGAAAAAGATTAATTAGAGAATAAACTCAACTAAGCCAGTTCTCAAAACTAATATAAACAATATTAAGAAAAGCTTGACTCTTTACAATTAAAACTAAAAGAAAAATAAAATGACTAGATTTAAAAATAAAGTAGAGAAACTTAGTTAACTGAAATACAGTAATAATAACAGGTTGCCTGATATCTAAAATGCTATAATTCCTATAAATTATTTTTTACCAATTTTTTCTTTTTTTTCAATAAAAATACTATTATTTAAAAAATTTATTAAAATTTGATCAAATTTTTATATTAAAATGTTTCATATTATAAAATTAAAGTGGAATAATTCCTTTCTAAACATATTTTATTTTATTTTTAATGTATTTATAAATGATAATATTAAAAAAATATAAAATATATAATATATATAAAATTAAAAAAAAATCACTAATCGATGTTACTTTTAGAAAAATCCTAATAAAAAATTAAAATATTAATTACTTTTATCTTTTATAACAAATTTTTACCTCAAATTATGGAAAACTAACTCTCAAGCCAGGATTGCTATTCTGGATTTATTATTAGTCAGATTATTGATTAAAGGACTTCTAATCATAGCTATTCGTTATAATTTAATTTCCAAAATTCAAGAAAAGAGATTATTTAACAGAAGAAAAGTTGTCTGTACTATAAGAATTATTTGGTCGGCTGGTTTTGCTTATATCAATTTATTATTTCAAATATTCTTAAGTATCATCGTCACCATTTCCTTTATTTTCTGTATTACATCTTTCTTTAAGATCTGCATTTTTAAGGTTATTATCGTTTTTCTGTTTTTTTATCTTATTATGGCCATTACTATTATTAGTAACTTTTCCCAAGTAAATTTATTAAATCATTTATTCTTTGGTCAATTGTTTTTTAGACATTTTTTTTTATTGTTAGTATTGAAATTTTGAGCTGTTTTATTCATAGACACCATTTTCTTTGTGTTACTTTTTTCTAGTATCTTATTGTTGTTGTTGGCTTGGTCATTTTAAAATTTAAGACTTTTATTTTATTATAAGTAAGTATTATCTGATTGGTTACTATTATTAAATATAACAGTTTTATTTTTTTTTGTCCTCTTTAAGAATTATGAAACTCCAAGTTTTCTTCAAAATAATTACTTTCTGCAAAATTTTATAAATTTTGAATTGAGGAATCCAGTCCCTTTTCAATAGAAATATCTACTTTATTGTTGTTATATTGAGTTTTTTAAGTTTTTAAAGGAGATTCGATATCAGTTTTCTATTGAGAATAATTGTTTATCTCTCTTTTACTATTACCAATATGAATTAAATTATCATTTTTATTGGTATTATCATAAGATTCATCCAAATTATTATTTATAAATTCTTGTTTTAAATAAAATAAATGAATATTTTAAGTGCTTTATTTTAATTTAAAAAATTTTACCATTTAAAGGTTAATTTGTATCATTAACTCCAGTCGTTAAATTTACCTAGGTATTATTATTAAAGGCCCCATTTTCTTACTATTAATTTTCTTGTTTTTATTTATCTAATTTTTGAGCATAAGCTTTTACAATTTATATGTATTTTTAAATATCTTATTTCAACCCCACCATTGATTCTTCTTGCTGCTTACCATTTTTTGTTTTCATATGTAGAGCTTTTTTAGAAAATTTATAAACTGAAAGAAAGAAAACTAATCCCAAAGCTAAAATAACTACTGCAAATATCCCATAGTACACGCCAATTTGAGATTAATTTTCGGTCGCTTTAATAATACATTTATTTCCAGATTAAATGGTGCTATTTGGACACTAAATAAAGCAATTTCCTTCAAATAAATAGCATTTTACACATTTACTAATATTATTAGCACGAAATTCTACAAATCCTTCTTTGCATTTGCAAATTCCTAATTTTTCATCCATAATTCTATTATCTTGGTCATTACACTTACTACATTTGCTGGCATTTGTACTTTTAAAAAAAATTCAATAATTAACTATATAATTTGTTTAGTTTTATGTAAATGATAATACCATTTAAAACATGACTTATGGCATTCTAGATTTAAATTAATAAAAATTTATTAAATATTGTGAAATTTTCAGGTAAATTTTAATTTGTTACTTATGCAATCAAATTACAGACCATCATTATCATGAAACCCATCTAAACAGGAACAATCGGGCAAATTTTGATTTCTATTGGCCCCATTCGTGCATTATGTGCATTTTTTATTGTCTACTGTGATATCACAAGACTTACAATTGAAAAAGCACCCATTATTCACTGTAAGCAATGGATTTAATTCTTTACATTCTTTTGATCCCTACACTTCAACAAAACCACTTTTGCAAGGACATCCCTTTAAGACATCATCAATCCTGTTAAATATGGGCTCAGAATTGCAAGAGTTGCATGAATTGCCGTTTGAGCAAGTTCTACACCCTCCCTAACAAGGTAAAGCAACTTCTAACGATGGATTTTCGAAAAAACCTTCCCCTAAAACGCATTGGTTTCCATATTGGATCCTATTTTAACTTTCAGAACAACTAGTGCACTGATTTTCCCCAGGTCCATCTATGCATGACTAGCATTTGTAGTGGCATTTATTTAGTTCTTTAGTTATAGGGTCTTCGAAATACCCATCTTTAGGTTTACATTTAGGGAAATTTTATCTTTTGTCGGCATCAGAGCATTCTTAAAAAAATATTATTTTCTTTTTTTTAATTTAAAAAATTATAAAACAAATATTTACTTGAACATTCGTCTGCCGAATTCGAGCATTTAGAACATTATTTACTACATTTAACACATTTTTATTTTACAATATCGAAGTAATAGGAATCATTGCATTTGCAAGAAGAATTTATAGATACCGGGTCCTCTGAAGAATCATCTATGCAAACACATTCCTTTCCTGAAGCTCCTCCTTTAGTTCTCAACTTTGTTTCATCACATAGTAGACACTGTTCTTTTTGGTTTCCATTTTCACAAGTCTTGCAAGTCTTGTTACACTCTAGATATAATATTATTGAACAAATAACATATATAATAAAAAATAGATTATTTTAAAATAATGTACATTGACAGCTATCTGCCTAGTCAAAAAAACCATCTTCACAAACACATTTTCCTAATTTCGCAACTCTATGCTTGGTGGGATCACATTTTGTGCACTTGTCAGCTCCTCCTTTGCATTCTACACAGGTTGGAGAGCATTCTAATGGTTTTTATTGGGGTTTAATTTATAATAAATTAAACAAAATTTAAAGAATCAATTACATTAACAAAGTTTATTTGAACCGTCATCAAAAAATCCTATAGGACATTCACACTTTTATCCTGCTAGCGTTCTTTTATCTGCCGTGCTACAACTTAAGCAGTTGTTATCTGCGCTATTTGAACATGTTTTACAAGAATAGTGGCATTCTGGTTATAGAATAACAAATTAAAATTAGTTTTTAATTTAACTAACTAATTAATGAGCTAATGTAAAACAAAATATAATATTACTTTAACATTCTTCACTTGCCATATCATCATAAACTCCTTCTTCTTAGCATTTACAAAAAGTATTGGTAGAGTCAAACACCCTTGATTTTGAAATATTACAAGTAAGACATTTTGCACTATCATCACAAGTTTCGCAGGAAAAATGGCATTCTTTATTTTTTTAAATTCTAATTTAATATATATAGTTTATAAAATGCCTCTTACTTAAACATTTAAAGAAATTATGTCTTTCGGAATAATAAACTACTCTATCCATAGGTGTAGGGTCATAGTATCCAGGTAAGCAAGGACATTTACTTCCCTACTATATCCGGAAAGAGTCGGGTTGACAGTCATAACATTCATTTGGACCATCGTAACATGAAACGCAACTAGAATGACAGTCTTATAAAAAGCAATTATAATTTAATTTATATAATAAAATAGCAAGTGTCTAACAAATTAAAAATTAATTAAATTACAAGTATATCTTCCTATTACATAATCGTGTTCATAAATTCCAGGAACAGGAACACAAATAACTTGTTCACCTGGCGTTCTTGGGTCATCTATATAATCTACTTCATCGCAAACGCACATTGTGGTGCTTTTGCTCTTAACGAATTATCTATGGGTGGAAGGTTCGCATTGATGGCATTCATCTGGTTTTTTACATAATTAACAATGCTATATGTTACATTCTTAAAATTAAATAAATAATTATTTTTTTAGTCTATATTTAGAAATGTAATTATTAATAATTTTTAATTACTCACACATTATGATTTCTAAAGATTATTTTCATCATAAACTGATGCAGGAATATAATATCCTGGGTCACATACCGTGCTTCCATATTTGTCTTCTGGTGTTAACTATCTGAAGTTTTTTTTGGAGTAAAAAACCTATTATTAATATAGAATGAGATTTTCAATTTTAGTAATATATATTTATTACCATTGTTTTACTAATAGATTCTAAGGTACATTTTCCCATTAAGTGAGATCGTGATTAATAGATTTCAATTTGTCTAATAATGATAATATATATATATATTATTTTATTTTAATTTAATTGAAATTAATTTTTACAATCTACATAATTGCTATACAACTCTCCAGATTTAGACTAACAAATTTCAAAATATGCAGTTTCAATTTCTACATCTTAAATAAACAAAGTCACGTTAAAATCCTAATAAAAAATAAATAAATCCACATTTAATTGAAATTACTAAAATACTATTAAAAAATAAAAGTCTATTGATATATTATTATATTAGAATTTATATTCTCCTTACCCTCTTCATTTTGAATGCAAAGAACTTAATATCATACTTCATTTCTTCACTTATTTCATCGCTTTTTAGAATATTTTACACTACTCTACATTATTATTATACAGTCTATGGTTGTTTATCTTATTTAGAATCAATTTCTAAATTCTTATGATTCCATTAAGACTTTAATTTTATATTAACATTTCTGATATATATAAAAACCAAAAATAGTAGAGCTAAGACCAATAACCTCATTTATTGCTATATCGTGTTGAATGAGAAATCAAAGTTTTTATAAGCTATCCTATATTTTTTATCTTTTGAAATATAAATACAAAATATATTAACTTTGTATTATTATTTTGTTTCTTTTTACGAATATTTTATTTTAAATACAAAAACTGCTCAATAAAAATAAACTAACTAAATTAATTAATGAATGACCTCGTATATATTTGATTTTTTATTGTAAAAACTAAATTAAAGATTATATTTGTTCATTAGTATTATAGAAATTCTATAATATTTTATTAACTATAAATTATTTTAGATTTATATCTTTAATAGATAATTATAACAAAATAAAATTTTCATTAGAACTAGTTAATTAATTAATTTTTGTCAATCAAAACTGGTGTAATCTATTTAATTTCCAATATTATATAAAAAATAAAAAAAGAAAGTATAAAAAAATTATTAAAAAATTGAAGAATAGGTTAGATATATAAAATGATAAAAAATATATAATTTTCAAAATGTGTAATAAAATATTTATTTTATAATTTTATCTATATAAAGATTATTTTATTTGAAAACTAATATGCTATTATATATTAAGAGTTTATAAGATATATTAAAACTAAAGAGAAAAACATATAGCTACTTAGATATTGATACATTTAATTATTTTATCATTAACTTTAGTAGAGTTAGTATAACAGATAAATAAAAAATATATTTACGATACTTATAGTTTTAAATTATTATTTAAAATAATATATAATATATTTTCAAGTATTTTATACGTGTATTATCTTTAAAAACATATTATTAATAACAATTTTTTTTTTCAGATTTATAATTTCAAATCACTATATTTTTTCTTAAAAATAATTTTTGCTGCTTTTCCTAATATCTGTTGAAGATATGTCATTTTAAAAGTTTTATATTTCCGAGATAATTGAAAGAAATTTTTCATAAAATTAGGAGTTTTATTAATTTAATACGAATTGAGATAAATTTTCTATTTCACCTGTTTAAGTATTTTTACGCGGAAAAACGTAGAATTAATTATTATTTTATAAAAATAGATTTACTTTTTCCATCATATCATCAATATTTTAATTGTAATATTTTATATCAAATATTCGAATTAATGTATCCATTCCTACTAAAAATATGCAGTTTTCAAATAGACTCGCTTTTTGATAAAATAATGTTGCTTTTGATAGATAAATATTTGAATATATTGAATTATTTTAAATATATTAAATCCTTTTCAATATATCTACAAAATGGATATTCTAAAATTGAAAAATAATTAACAAATTATTATTTTTAAATATACATATAAAATATAAATTACTCCTTTATCAGCATTAGCAGATGATATTTCAAAAAAATTGAAGAATTAAATTTATCTAATTATTTTAATTATTTTTTTAATGCTAAAGACCTTATTCAACCATTTAGATATGGCCACTATGTATAGGATTAAAAGAACCAGGTAATATTAGAGAAAGTGGTTTGGGTTATAAATTTAAAACAAAATTTTATAGAACTTATGCATTATTTTAGTTTTATTTGTTAGAATAAGACTTTTGAGAAAAAAATGTGATAGATTAAACTTAATTAAAATTTGTATAAAATTTCTCAGCGTCCATTGTTTTATTTTCAAAATCACAAAGCTCGAGTTCCTAACTTTTAAAATGGTGATATAAATTTTCTTAAATATTTCCTCCATTATTTTTTATTATCATTTCTATGGCCCTTATTATTTATTTACCATGTATATATTATTATTGTAGAAGATTATTAGAATTAAACTACTTCATATTTTCCATTTATATTATTCTTTAGTTATTTTATATTTTTACTTATAATTATACAAGTTATTAACATGATAATAAACTTAATAGGTAGCCTTAATTATCGTCTAATGCACCAATTCCAATCCCATAGTTTTTTTAATGATTGTCTTTTTTATAATAAACTTTTAAACTTATATAGTATTAATATTGCTTTTATATTAGTTACCATCATTTGAATCAACATCTTTTTTTGAAATATTATTTGTATCGTTGTTATATCTTAACTATCCAGTAAAAATTAAACCTTCTAAAGCTAATTCTAAAGCTTTTTCTTTCTTCTATTGATAAGATATTTAATTTTTCGTTTAATTATTTAAATATTAATTTTAAATTCATTAAAAATGAATATTTTGATCTTTTTCTATTTATAAACAGTTTTCTGAAAGAAGTGGAAAATCTGAATATATTTTTATAATATTTTAGCTTGAAAAAAGATAAAACTGCTTATTACGAATATTTTTCAAATAGTTTTTAATAATCTGCATTATATTTTTGAATGTTTTAGAAATCTTTTGAATGATATAGTTAATTTTTAATTTTTTAATATAATAATACTTTATAATTAAACTCTTTTTATAGCTAGTAACTATTAGGAAATATTATTTTTATTCTTAAAATGAAAATTTATGGCAATATATACTAAATTAAAAAATGTATAAAATTTAATACATATTAATTAATAGCTATAGGATAAAAATAGATAAAAGTTCTTATATTAATATAGAATATAGTGAAATTTATAATTTATCTAAATACTATTAAATTATTATATTTTTCATTCATATTTATTGAATGCTCAGAATTTTTTAACTTTTTTATTAGGATTTTTACCAAACATTTATTTTTTATTGTTTTTGTTTGCATTATATTTATTAAAAGGCTTTTATTATTATGATTAAGGTTTTGAGAAACTGGAATAATCAGTGTTAGCATCAAAATCTTATTTATCCAGAAATTCTTTAGCGACTCTTTTATTAGTATTTCTGTCTCTATTAGAAATAAACCATTCCTTTTTGGGTCTATTGTAAATTTCTTCCTTGTGATCTAAGAGATTTTATGCTTTCGTCATTTCCATTTCTGCTTTTCTTAATTGTTTTTCTTGCTTTTCTTATATTAAAATTCTGTTGTAGTCAAATTCCATGGCTTCGATTTTTTGCATATAAGTTCTTATATCCTTTTCATCTAAATATACCTTTTCAAGTGAGTCTCTGGCTTTTTTCATCATTTTTTTTAATTTTAAAATCTCATGTTCAGCACAGATAGTCACAGAAACTCCTTTCTTTCCTGCTCTGGCAGTTCTTCCGACTCTGTGGATATATCTGGTGGCTTCTTGGGGCAATTCGAAATTGATAACAGCTTTCAAATCTTTTATATCTAATCCTCTGGAGGCCAAATCAGTAGCCATCAAAAAGTCATATCTAATAAATTTTGGTGTTAGTCAATTTTATTTTCAAAATTTCGTTTATATTATTAAAAATTACTCTCCATTTTTGTAATCTTCGAATGCTTAAATTCTTTAAGTTTAACTTAAGTTTCCATGCAATTCACAGACTCTTAATCCAAATAAATTGAAGACAACTGCCATTCTGTGACATTATTTTTGGTTCTGAAGAAAATAAGAGTCTTGTTTTTGTAGAATCTGGCTATTCACATAGGAAAAGAAAAATTTAAAATATAATTTTAGCAAATTTTATATTATAGGTTTATTATTTTACTAACCAAACAAATCAAAGCAGCTTCTCTTTATTCTTCGGTAGCAATTTTGAGCATATATTGTTTTAATTTATCTGAAGTTGCAGAATCAGGAGTTGCGTGGAGTTTGACAGGCTTTTTAAGGGAAATACTAATCAGTTTACTAACGGCGGAGTTCAAAGTAGCGGAGAATAAAAGGGTTTATCTTTCCTGATTAGATTCTTTAGCAATTTTGGTTACTTCAGCTGTAAATCCCAAATCAAGAAGTTTATCAGCTTCATCGAAAATCTTGAAGAATTAAATTTATTATTAAAATATTAATGCAACTATATTGATTGTTATAAATTTACTAACACTTCTAGATTGTCCAAATCAAAAGATTAAGAATTTTGCAAATGATCGATCAATCTACCGGGAGTTGCGATGATAAATTCGGGATGTCTTCTAAGTTCTGCTTCCTAAAATAATATTTTTTCAATAAATATTTAATTTAATAATAAAATTTTTTGATTTTCAATACCTATTTCTACATGGAAGAAGCTCCAATAACAAGACAAGCTCTTAATCTGGTGTATTTGTTTAAATTTTAAAACATTTCATAACATTAAAATGCAAGTTCTCTTGTGGGCAATATAATCAATACTTTACAGTAATTGGAAGGTTCAGATCGATACAATCTCTATAATAAGGGAATTAAAAAGGCTCCAGTTTTCCCAGATCCTGTTACAGAAGACGCCAAAATATCTTTTCCACTCACGATTGCAGGAATACAGAGGTTTTAAATTTTAGTGGGGAACTTTTTTTATTATATATGTAATTAAATAAATGATATGTTTTATCATAATATTATTATTATGAATTACTGTGTAATCTAAATCATCTATTGCTTTCAATAATGGTTTTCCTAAAGATAAATCTTACCAATTAATTTACTTTTCTTATTTTTAATTATTGTTTCCATTCTTTATATAATTTTTGTTTAATTAATATGTATAATTAGTGAAAAAATGATTTTATTTATTTATATATACTTTTTAATTTTCTTATTCTTCATCTTCATTTTCTTATTCTTCATCCATATCCATAGAAAGTTTATGTTTCTTTCTGTATTTGAGTTTTTCTACTTTTTCTTTTGTTGAAGTGATACTGACTTAAGTATCTTATTTAGTCTATCCTAATACTTCTTTTGTGATTTGTTTATTAATTTTATCATTAGATTCAGTTTATTTTTATTTAGAAAATATTCCTGTAATCCCTGAGAAAAAATTGTTGCTTTTTTGTCTGTTTACATTTAGACTTCTTCATCATCTGATGATTCACTCCAGTGATCAACTTTTTCTTCAATTGTTTTTTGTAAATCTGTCATTCCTTTATCTGTTAGCTGTTTTTTTTTATAATATTTTTAGTTTTCAACTTTTTTTTAATGATTTTAATGCAAATTTATAACAAATATGTGTATTATTATTCTTGTTCTAAATTTTAACTGAGGAAAACAATCACTTGCATAATAAATTAACTATTTACTAATTATTAGGCGAATTAATAAATTTAGCCAATTATTATTATAATTTACTCTGTAACTAAATTAATAATAGTATTTTTTCATATAAATTTAATATATAACACATACTTATATTCTTTTTGGATATAATTTTTAATATTTAAATACTATAAAAATGATCCATAAAATCATACTTATATATATGTAATATTCTTTATAAATTTTATATAAATTAATTATTATGCAAAAGAAATATTTTAATATGAACTCATTTCTTATATTTAAAGTTGGGATTATAATTACTTCAATCATTTTTTATTTTAATTGGACTTGTAGTGAAATCTATAATTTTTTTTTTTCTTCACTTATTTATTCTTAATTTTCTATTTAAGCCCATTTCTCTAAAATTTATAATTGTTCTAAAGTAACTCCTCTTCCTTCTTTCACATGCAATCCTGAACATTCGTACTTAATACAATCTTAGACCTCGGAAATATCATCATCAACTAGAATTATATCTGACTATTCTAGTTTATATTCACTTTTAAGCTTAAAGAGCAATTATCCTTTTTAAATCAATATTTAATATCAATTACTTTAAAACTAATATAACATTAATATTATTAATTACCTTTGCTTGAACTAAGTTCTTTATCCTGTGCACCTACAAATCCTTAATAAATGTTTTAATATTTTTCAACAACTTCTTTATCTTGCTAGCTTGTTCCATAAGAGTATTCAATATTTCCATATACATTTTTAGAGAAATACTAGTCCAAATTAGTATCTTACAATATTTTATTTACTGTTCCAACATATCCTCTTGTAATTACATATAATATACATCCCATGTCTTAAAATTTTTTAAACATTTCTGACAATTTTGATATTCTTTAATCACCTCCTTTTAAAAATATTAGAATTTTTTAAGGAAATTAAATTTATTATATTTATTTATTAAATTACCCAAAATTGCTTTAGAAAATTAGGGGTCATTTTTATCACCATTTTATTTATTTTTAAATTCTGGAATATTATTACTGTTTATACCCCATTCATATTAATTGCATTGATAAATCTTAAAAATGTGCCCATATTCAGATAAAAAATGGGGAGAAGGAATAAAATTTCTGCTTCCCCATCCACTCAGTGATTTAAATAAATGAACCGTAGATAAAGTTTGATCAAAATCAAAAGCTATTACTTTTCTAATAGGATTTTTCTACATACTAAAATTCGTTTTATTTTTCAATTTTTAAGTATATGTTCTTAATTTCTTGTTTAAATATTTAAGTTTTAAAGCCTTGCGAATTAAATCTTATCAAACATATTGTTTATTTAATTATAAAGTATAATAAAGGAGATTTATTGTTAATAAATACCAAGTTAGTTTTTATTAAGGTTATAATTGAAGTATTTAAACATTTAAAGAGAGGTTTATTAAATATATAATTTATTAAAATTTTAAATATTTATTTTATGAAATTTTATTTTAATTTTCGATAATAAAATGGAAAAAACGAATTTTTTTCAAATTAAAAAATATTTAAAAAGTAGAATATTTATATTATAATATCTAGTTTCTATATATTGCTAATTTTATGAAAATATAGTAAAATAGATACTATATTATATATAATTGAATAATCATATATTATAAATTAGCCCAGCCTCAACTAAATTAAAATTTTTACCTATAATATATCTTATTATAATTATAATTAATAAATATGCGTTCCGGTTTTAAACTATATGAAAAATATTATTAAAATAAACCATACTAATAAACCTTTAACAATTAATTATTATGATTATTATAATTAAATAAAAATAAATAAAAAATATAATAACTTACAAAGAACTATAATAAATCTTCGCAATTTCAAAACTCCTTTTAATAAAGAATGAATTCCTCAAATAATTTAGATTAATAGGGATTTCGTTTGACTGTTTCAGAATTAGTTTCAAGATTTTATTAGCTATTGTTTAAAGCATAGGTTGTGGATATAAGAGATTACTCTTTTATATCAATCCTGCTGGTCTGGGTTTCAAAAATATAGATATTAAGTGCAGCATTTCAAAATGAATTGCAACCTAACCAAGATGATTACATTAAGTATGAAGATATTCCATGGTATAAGGTAAAATGAAGAAAAATTATTACTTTCAAGTTATAAATAAATAAGAAATTAATAATTTATATAATTATTCAATATAAATAAATGAATAATAAAAAATGAATAATAAATAAGAATCTAATTGCCATTTCATTATAGAGCACTATAATAAAGTATGCTTTACTCTTATTTTATTTTTTTAATAAATAGTAAAAAGGTTTTATGTTTAATATAAATTGATAGATTAGTAATAATTGAAGTTTATTAGAAATTTATTTTTGTTTTATTTATAGGCCTATCTGATGGTGTTTATTTATTGTAAACCCTACCTTCTCATGCAAAACATTGAAAGTGCAGACTATATACTTTTTGGACTATTTGCTTTCATGGTGGTTTCAATTTCATTTTTATGCATTTTCGTAATTGGAGTTTATACGTTAACTAAAATGTAATTAATGGTTTTGATTTTCTTTTTTCCTTTATTTATATTACTTGAATATAATAATTATAATATATAAATTAATTATTTATAAACAAACATATTTTCTTTATAGAGAATTCCCTTACTTAAATAAAATCCTATTGATAGTAGGGGGTCTTTATAACACATGTCTGTATTTATAACTGAGTGAAATCGGATTTACTTTTGTATTCGGAAATTCATTTACAAAAGGTTCTTTAGATAGCTTGCCCATTTAAAGTATAATATCATAATCATTTTAATTAAGTAGCTTATTAATAAATATTATATTTTTAAGTTTGCTCTATAGCCTTGATGTTCTTATGTCTTGTTGTAAGCTTAATAGCAGGAAAATATGTTGAGTAAAGTTATTGCATGAGTAATAAAAATTTGACTAGAAGTGATTCAAATACAATTTATTTATTATCTTGCTAAATGAAGCTTATAACAGGAATAATATATGGTTTAAGTGATTTTGGATCCAAAAAAATAATTTAAAACTTTATAATTCTGTTTTAGTTTTTCTTATAAAGTTATGAAATTGTATCATTAATTCCATTTAGCTCTTACTATAAATTGTAAAATCAGTTCCTTTCGACAATAATTTCATTAGTATTTGCGATAATAATGATTTTTTACGTTTCATTTGATGTAAAATAAATAATATTAATACTCATATTTAGAATAATATAAATATCTTAACATTTTTTTTAATCTATAGTTTATGAAGGATACGGAATTTTTATTTTTGTCTCTTATGATTCTTCCAATAATATCTAAATTAGCCTATACTAGAATGTAGAAAAAATTTGAATCAATATTGACAAGGAGTTTTTATGTATAATCAACAAATTATAATTTTTTATTTAAAATTACTTAAAATAATAAATGATTTAAGGGATTCTAAAAATCTTAAGCATCAGACTACGTAAATTTAGAGAAAAAAATATAGTTTTTAGCTTGTAACGAAGAATACATTAAGAAAAAGATTCCTCTTTTAGTTATTGGTTTGCTTAAATTTCATACCATTAGATGTAGAGATGAAAAATGTTTTTGTAGAGGATCTTCAAGTAATAAAGTTGAAGATGTAATAATTTTATTTAATTTTTAAAAAATCATTCATTTTGTGTTTTATGTTAGCAATTTATGTCAATAAGTGATGACAATATGTCAGAAATATTTTTTTCAGAAAAAGGATACAGAAAATACATTTTATCTTTGATACAAGAATAATTTGATTCTCCTTACACAGTTAAATCAGCTCAAAATAATAATATTTTTTAAGGTAACCTTTTCGTTCTTTTTGCCTATATTATAAATTTTATTAATATTAAAATTAAAGATAAGTAAATTATATGTCAGAGTAAGGACTTGACACAAATTCTGCAAAAAAGATCATTCAAGCAATAAATGAACAAGACCTGGATAATAGAAACAATTTACAACTCTGTTTGATAAGGAAAATGTTGTAAATAATAAAAGATAGGTAAAATTTAATTATTTTTAAAGTCAATAATATATATATATGTATAAATGTATAAATAAATGATTGATATTAGAATGTCTATAAGATATACACGATAAATAGCAAATCAACAAATTGAATAAACTGTCAAACAAGGAACTAATTTCATATAAATGCAGGCAGAAAGGTTTTTTATATAATAGCCATTAAAGAATTTCTAAAAATATATATTATAGATATATGCTACGAAGTATGGTTTAAAAGTGTATAGAAGCAAAGATTGACTCTTTAGAGAAAATGAAAGTAATAAATAATATATTTCATACTTTATTTATTTATTTATTTATTTCTATATCAGGCCTCTTTTGATTCTACTGAAGATGTTGAGGTTACAAACGAAAAACTTAACATTTAGCTAGAAAAAACAGGATCTAAAATGTTGAAATTCTACGCTTAATTTCCCATTCAGAGAAATTTCAATTTTGTAACGTAAGAAGCTAAAGTCTTTAAAATTGTTTTTATAATGCTTACATATAAGTACTGTTTTATTTCAGATTTTATTTTGTTCATATCATGGGAGATCTACAAAAAGCTGATAATTTGAAAAAAGAACATGAATTTTAAAAAGATTTTTAATCAATTATGATGGACTCTATTATAGAAATTTTTTCAGAAAATACTTTTGTAATTACAGTAACTTTGGGAAAAGTACTTAGCAAAATAGTGAACTACAGTTCTAATTTCCCTAAAGCATTAGGATATTCATTATAAGATTTTGAGTATAAAAAGAGGATTAATGATATCTAGCCTCCGTACTTTTAATTTAAATTGTATATATTATTATTATTAAAAACAAAAAAAATTCTAGAATCATTGGAAGAGAACATGATGGGTTCATAAATCACTTTCTGACTTATTCGGATAATAAAATAGTGAATTTTATGCATGACACTTTTGGGTTTTAACTAAGGTAATTATCATTTTTTTTAAGATTATCATATTAAATTGTGTAATTATTTATTTATAAAAATAATTTTTTGTTATATTTAAGGATAATTTTTTGATGAGAGTTGAATCTTTTATGTAAGTTAATTTATGAATAGTATATTTTTTTTTTTTTTCCAATTACTCCATTATTTATATAGATAAATGAACACTACATTTCAAAAAGATCTTCCTTTTACAGCTTTTTTAAGGCCCCATTAGTCTAAAAGTGGATTTTGTTTGATAAATTCTAATTTTGAAGTAGAAGCAATATCTTATAGCTTTTTAGAAAAAGTTGGGTTGGGAGATGTGAAAGAAATCCCCATCAATTTAAAATTTGAGAGTTAACTAATGATAAAAAATTTTGAAGTAATATTCTTAAATAAACTAATCGAAAGTATCAATTATTTTATTTAAACAATATTAAAATAGGAAACAGTAATAAATCTACAATAACATGAAAAAAAAGAAGTTTTTTAGGGGCATTTTACATTTCCTAATAAAACACACCGGGTTTCATTATTGTATTTCTACAATGACAAATTAAGTTAATTATCACAAAGTCAACGTATGAAAGGAGATTCAAGTATAAGTTTTATATCTTTAATTTTAAAAAATAAATTAAATATTACTTAATGATTGCATATGTTTTTCTCAGATTTAAAATAGACAATGAAACCCAATATGAATAAAACTGGAAAAACTAATGATTTTTACTCTACAACTTATGGCTAATAAACTAATTAATCGTCAAATGTTTAAAATTAAATGAAATAAACTAAAAAAACTAGTAGGTAAGTATTTGATTAATTTACTTTATTTGAATAATAAGATTTAATTTTTAATTTTATTAGAAATTTAAACAAATTTATTTCAGATTATTCTATTTAGAAACGAGAAATAAAATTAGTAAAGCAATAAATTTCTAATTTCATAATATTAACTTATTTTCAAAAATTTTTAAAAAGACAAACAAAGTTTTCGTTTACTATGTTCTAGAATTAAAACATGTTTAAGATAGTCATTATGCTTTATCATAAAATTCATGTGCCACAGACATGTCAGTAGTGGTAAAAATAATTTTGTTTATAAAATTTTTTTTATAAATAATTTAAAAATATTTTTTATTTTTTAAGAAAAGAGAATAAGCTGATTACACATAGGATTAAGTAAATTATTTAATTTTTAAATATTAACAATATTATTTAAATTTATAAAACTTAAAAAAAAAAGAAAGGAAATGGTATGATGCCTAATCCCACAGAGAAATAATTTGAAAGTCAAATAAAGAAGAGCCCGAGCTAAGAATTTAAAATAAAAATGAGCGAAAGTGGAAAAAGAGAAGATTTAGCTAATTCAAACTCAACTTAAATAGCAGAAAAACTGATGTAAACATAAAATGATGATAGCTTGATTTAACAATAAGATTATATTGGCTTGACGACACAATAAGATTAAAATACTGGAAGACCAAGCCAAAATAACTATTTAAATACCGAATAGCATTCAGCAGGTTTTAATTCATTCCATTCATAAATATTAGAAGAAACTGGAGTCTAATCATAAGTAGATTAAATGAAAGACATAAATAATTTAAGCCAATAACATGTAGCCCAGGGAGATAACGAGAAAAAGAACTAGGAAAATTAATAGGCCCAACAAAATAAAGAAAATTCATAAAACAATAAGAATATAGAACAAAAATAAAAAAAGATTTTATAAGATTAAAACAAAATTATAGAAGAGGAATCTGGATTAAATAATGAAGTTGGAGACTTGATCGACGTAGAGTAAAATAAAGATTAATAAGATGACGAAGACAAAGAAACAGGATAAAAATCCACAAAGTAAGATGGAGCTAACTCTAAAAATAAAACAGACCAAATAAGTAATATAAAATTTTTTTTTTATTAAAGATGATATTAATAATAATAACAACAAATTTTGTTAAAAGCTGATAAGAAATAATTGATTTAGGAGAACTAAATGTTTTAAGCTAAAAAAGGAAAAGCATTTTTATAAAGCACAGCTTCAAGTGAAAAATGTAAAAAAAAAATGATAAACTTTTTACAATTTTAATAAATAAAATAAATTAATTCTTTTATTTAAAAAATAGCAACTTATTTAATCGAGAAATTCTCAGTTTTTTCAGACATTGTTAAAAGTAAAAATAAAACAAAAGTGCTCACAATTTTGCTGTCTATGAAATATTTAGAGATTTTGGTCCTTTTAGTATCAACTATAGTTTCTCTTCTCTTAATTTATTATGAGTAATATGGATAATATTTTAAATATAATATAACTTTAATTTAATATTTAATAGTTTCAACGAAATTATGATTAATATTAACTCTCTGCTGCTAAAATCTCATGCATTAGCTAATTATGGAAATTTCATGATTACAGTAGATCACTATTAACTTTCATACCAAGTGTTTAAAGGAGATGAAAAAATAACTTAATTAATATAAACCTATATAGAAGAATCTTCTACAGATTACAAGTAAAAACAAAATTGATTAAGAAAATTTTAATTCAAGAATTTTAACACCTTTTTATTAGTAAAATATTCAGAGAGGATTATAGAGATCCTGAATAAACTAAAATTTTTACAGAATTATCTTTAGATATTTACTAAACCTATAATATAAATTATATAAAGCTTCAAGAAGTAAGGCTAGTAACTGCTATAGCTTAAAATTTAAGTTAAATGAATAAAATTGAAAGTAAATAAATAAATTATAAGCTTTTAATATAAGTATTTGTTATTATTTCAATTTTTTTATAGAGGAAGGGCTAGCTCATTAAGTAAAATATCCTCACAATACCTCGATAGTAGCCCTGAAGCTGAACTACCTTCCTATATATAAATTTTATTTAAAGCTTACCAAAAAAATAGAATAAGAAAATAAAGTAGAGAATTTATTTGTTTAACAATAAATATATCGTTAAAAAATAAATATTTTTAGGATTTTTTGGATAAAGTTAAAGATAATATTGTACTTATTACTGTTGTAGTTAACTTAGTAACCATTTTAGTATTTTTATGTAGCATAGCCTTTAATATTTAATTCCAAAAAGAAATGATTTAGTTTTATATGATTATCAGTTCAGTTTAGAGTATATTTTAATTATATTTCGAAAACTATTTGACTAAAACTATAATAAATAAATATTAATTTTCTTAATCTAATAGCTAAACATATAGAGGCAGAATTAGACCACTTTAAAGATTTATCTATAACATTTTAATCTTCGCCTGATATTGGAAATGATTTTTATATAACCCATAGTCTATAGAAAGTGACATAATGCAGAGAAACATAGATAGAGATCAAAAATAAAAGCAATAAAATATAATAGTAAAAATACATATATTTTAAATCTTATTATTTTAAAAAAATAATTTATAAATTTTTAGTAAACCACCAAAAGAAATGAAGTATGCTAAGTAAATAAAGAAAGTTACTCTATAGGCAGATTCTTACTTTTTACATTTGTTCTTTATGTTTTATTTTTGGCTTATTCTATTACAAATTTGATGATAAATCAAAAGTTCTTCGATGACATTTAACCAGCTATGCAATACTATTAAGAATTTTCCGATGTTTAAACCAGAATTCCAACAATACTACTGTTTAAGACATTTTTTGATGTAATTAAAATAAAAATGTGCAAATTTAAAGAAATGAATTTTTATTTTAATAAAGGAGACTTATTCTTTGAGATATTTTGATGATCAAGATTAGATAGAACTCAAGAAATACATATAATTAGAAATGGATGAAATTTTGAATTTCCTTGATAGTTCTGTGTTAATAAAAAAAATCAGATTTTATTCTGAGATAGGAGATGATATCCTTAATTCTGTCACAAAGGATTTATGCAAGTTTTATGAACAAGGTAGATATTTAATGGAAAATATTTTTTATTATACTATAAAAATTTTTTTTTTTTTTTATAGATACAGAAATAATAGCCTGCGAAAATGTAAAAGATGGTATGCTAATGCGAGGAATACTATCATCTCTTTCTTCATTGCAAAGTTTTATGTAGTCCCTAATGGAGCTTAATTTTTAGCAAAATTATGATTCAGAAACTGAATTTATGAAAAACTTATCTGAAGAAATTGAATCTACCTACTATATAACTAGGGGACTAAAAGAAGGTACTAGAAAAGATTATTTTTTGTTTATTTCTAAATTTATTAAAATTATATAATTAGGAATTGGCATATTGAATAATAGTTTGTAAAAAGAAAATTTAGACTAAAGAAAAGATGTTTTATATTTGTCTGTTGGCTTTAGTATTTCAGTTATAATACTATTTTTAAGTAAATTCATTGTTTTTTAAATAATATTAAAATGGAATTATGAATAAAATAAAATATTTAGTTGAAGGATAGCATTAAATTAGAAGAATGAAAAGAAGATTTTTATTAGCAAAAAAGCTAGTTTTCCTTATTCCATTATATTCTGTTATTATAGAAGATTCTCTAAATAAAAAATACCAGGCTCTTATAAAAAAACTAAAACTGGTTTCATGAAAAATTATAATATATAATTTCATTACATTGTACAGATTATTACAATAATAATTTAAAAAAAAATTTTTTTTCTGTTTCTATATAAAAACAGTTTCATTGTACATATAGGTTTGCAGTAAATAAACTTATTATATTATACAGTTTTATCGTTTGAATATAAAAATCTATGTATATCATATTAATATAATGATAAATAGAACTGCACACAAATTTAAGATAAATTGTTAGATATTTCCACTTACAGTTTAACCTATTTTATAAATTTTCCTTTCGTTTAATGGCTATACCGCTCTATTATTACCATTTCCTCCTGCAAAGCTGGTGTCTTGAAAAATAAAGTATTTTACATAATTTATAAAATAATAATCTTTTTAAAATCATAATATTTTAAATTATAATACCATCTGAAAAATATTTGGTAATTTCCTTTACTTAATCATCAGTTATGGGAAATGGTTTTGAGTATACAAACCATTTAACATTTTCAGTGCATGGGGGTGTAGTTAGAGATCCTTCATAGTAATAGTAATCCCTTAAAATATTAAATAGTAACTCACTTATATTTGAAATTAATATTAAATCGATCTTATTTTGGAAATTACTATGTTGTTTCGAATTTTTTTTTATCAATAGCAACTGCAGGATTAAAAGTTGATAAGTTTTAACTTAAATCATTCAAATCAAAATGATCATCATTAAAGAATAAATCAGATTAATCTGTAACTCTATGTATGATAATAAGAAGAAATTAATAATTTAATATTATATAGAAGAAAATAAAAATAAATTAAAAAACTTTTGTACTATATAGATTTATCAAACAAAAGAGATATAACTGCTAAGTTTCCTTCAGCGTCTTAATGCACTATATGCATTTCAACATCTAAATTTTTCCCATCAATTTAGTTTTCAGCTTTTTATAAAAAATAGTAATATTAATATTTATAAAGTATCATAGTATGAAAAATGAATTACAAGGAGCATGCAAATGGAATTAAATTGCTTCCCATGTATTCTCTGAATCTCCTTAATTTACTCTAATTTATGAAAAGTTAACATCAGATTATATATTATGAGCTTCATTCACATTGGTAGGAAATGATCTTGCGATATTTTAAAATTCTTCGTTACTTAAACTAATATCAACGTCAATAATATTCTAAAATTTTATAATATATTTTTTTTATAAAAAATTGATAGTATAAATTTATTGAAAATTTTAACCTTATTAATAACTTCAGAAAGAACAATATTGACTGGAGATTAGCTTTATCCTGTTTTGCAAGTGTCAACCCAGTCATCTCCCTTGTTATTATAATTAAATACAATCGGTTGAGAAAAGGTAAGATAAATAAGAAAAGCTGAAAGGATAGTAGTAGTTTTTATCATTTTTTTTTTTCAAATTTTAATTTTGCAATATTTATTTTATTTTTTATTTTATTGTTCTTCTGATTGTATAAATAAATTATTTTATATTAGAATAGTTATTTTAAAAAAAATAGAATCAAATAAATTTCTTTTAATATTCCAATACCTTGTAAATTCAAGTATTATTTTAGTGTGATTAACCTTTATTTCTAATAATTTGTTGATATTTAATTAGAAGGAATCAGTACCAAACTATTCATTAAAGATTCAATATTTTATTTTTTTATTTAATGTGGTATGCAAAAAGACAGATAAAATTAAAAAAAATATTATAATTAATTTTTAAAAGTAATTTTATTTTTAAATTCTTATTTGCATTATAATATTCTCTGTTTTTAATTGTTGATTTAATGTTTTTAAATTCTAATAATCTTTAAAATTAAACGTTATCAAGCCAGTAGTATAATAAAAATACAATAAATAAAAATTATTATTATGTAGGGTAGTTTAATTATTTATTAATTTTTCAACAAAAAATTAGTAAGAATTGGTAAATTGTATTAAAATTACTAAAATATTTTTATATTTATTCTATTACAAGTAAACAATTATTTTTTGAAATAAAAGTTAAATATAAACAATAATTTTAAAATTAAATTACATAAAAAACCTGTATTAATTTATAATATATAGGTTTTCCCCATATATATATATATTTTATCTTATAAAAACTATAATTTAAACTATATTTATTCAATAATTAATAATAATTTTTTAACCAAATTCAAATATCCTATTCTTTTTCTGTATTTTCTTTAGAATCGAAATTAAACTAGCTTTATTTGATTTTATTTTTCCTTTAAGTCTTATTATTCCCAGTTAAATCTCCTTCACTAATTAGAACATTTTTTAGTTTTCGCGAGCTATTACCATCTTGAGAGGGACTTTAACTTGCGATTTCATATTGAATATCTTGAAGAGGGATATTATTACTATTTTATTATCTTCTTTATCTAGGCTTTTTTAAATTTGTTTGTAATTTGTAGATTTCGTCATTAGATTTGTATAAGACCTCTCCAGAATGACAGGAATTTTCATCCTCTTCTTTTTTTTTTAAAATTTCCATGTTCATGTGAAATATTGCTTTTGCAGTCAAGTTCTTATTCTTTTTCCAATTCTTTACTAAAATCTTATTCATCTTCATTGAGAGGAATTACTATTAATTAGAATAAAAATAAATTAATTAATTTATTAAATGAAATTATTTTACCTTTAGCAGCTTAATTTTCTTAGAGTGGTTTAATAACTGCTGGCAAAATGTTGAGTTCTTAAATAAAATATTCTCTATATTATTATTTGGCTTCTTTTTCTTCTTACCTCTTGATTCTTCTATACTCTAAGACACTGCTTAATATTAATTCTTTTTCTTCTTCTGATAGTTTACTATTAATAAATAAATAATGGTATTATTTATAGTATGTAAATAAAATCAATTTTAATTTTTACCCTAAAAGAACCTATTCTGAATTGAATAAAGGTACTTTTCCAATTTTGTAAGTCGAACTCTGCAGTCTGTTTATGTTAGGAATGATGATTGATTTTGATTTTGAAGTATTTTTTTTCTTTTCTTAGTAAAATCCATCTTCCTTACTACTTCCGAACTGTAAGTCAATAACTTCAACAGATTATTATTTCTACAATTACTTCATAAATTATTGGTTTTAAAGAGGATTTTTTTCATTATCCAAATTATTATCTATATTGGTTTCACTTTCCTTTTCAATTTTCGGTAAAGGCATTATGCTTCCTGCCTGAATTCCATCAATGTAAAGATTAACTCTTTCTTTTACTATTTTCCATCTTTTTTTTCTGAGAGCAATCGATTAAGGACTGTCTTTGAAATTTTTTTAAGAATTGGAACTTTTTCTTTAAATTTCTCAATTTTTTCTGCGTGTTTTCTATTGAAATCAGATCTGAATTTTGCCATGATTTTATAGAGCATCAATAAAATAAAAGAGAGATTAATGAGAAATATTACCACAAGACCGATATATTTCCAATAGTCATAGTCTTTGTAATTAGTAAATATGAATAAATAGAGGGATTTAAATTAAAGAAATTTTATTTTTACTTATTTTCCAAATAAAGACTCCGGTTATCAACGACAATGAGCAAACTATTGAAGATAATATATCCAAATCATTTAAATTTTTGCTTTCATAAGGTCTTCTGAAATAAGACAAGATTCCATAAATAAACACGATTTCAAAAACCATAATGGCCTTTTCTTTAATGTCATTAGAGTATAGCTATATAACTGCCACAATCAGAGTTTTCTAAAAGACCTTCACCAATTCCCAGTAATAAACTTCATCTTTGTATTCTTAGTATCTTTAAGATTTTTATGAAGTTTAAATAAAAGTATATATATTTTATAATTAAAAGTCTATTTATTACAAGAACCCATATCTGTATAGAGTCTCACTCAAATGAAGTGATTTGTTTCTGTGATGCTTGATGAGGATTCCCATCATGACAGAAGGAAGAATAATAATCCAGAAAACGAGGAAGGGGACCAGAAATCCTAAAGTCCAAAAGTAGTATTCATCTGTGTAACATTCGAACTGAACGTTGGCCAAAATGAATTTATATCCAGCCACTTCTCTGCAACTTATGGATTCGAGGATGGAATTCACATAACTTGGCTGCAGGTAAATAAGGAGATAGATAATTGTTGTCCATAATAGATGATGGAAAGAAATTCGCGTTTTTTTCAGTGCTCTCAAAACTGCATATATCAATACAAATAGCATAAATTAACTAAAATTCATCACAACTTGCCATAGGATTTTGAAATACAGATTCGGAATGCTATCTTGCATTTTAATTAAATAGCAATCAAGAGCATTTCCCAAAGTCTTTACTGGGTTTCCTACTGAATCCTAAATATCAGTTAATGAGTTCGGCAAATCAATGTCTAAAGTGCTTAAAATAACGATGATTTGTGCATAGTTGGTAAACATTTTTATCAAAATTCCGGTTTCATCGTCTTTACTTCTGAATCCCTATTAGTTATTAAATATCAAAATATTAAAATATATTTTTTTAAAAATTTAAAATGTTTGGTGAATACTTTAAACAAAACCAGCAAAGATTTCAACATAATTCTATCTTAAACAAGCGACAGGGTACCCTTAACAGCAAGTAACATACTTAAAAGCACCCAAACATTGATTAAAAATACTTTTACTCCATTGGTAGTTTAATCTGCACATTTTCCACATGTATACGAAGAGGAAACACTGTACCTTTCTCCATTTTTAGTAGTTTTTCCTTACAAATCGCATGCTATTTATATTAAATATAAATAGTACAAATAAGTTAAAATTACAATAAATAATTAAGAGAAAATTGTTTTTATTAATACCCTCACACAAAGCTCCAATATATCCTTCTTTACAAGTAAAATTGCTGTAAATTGTTCCTTGTAGGCAATTTGAGGGGTTGTTTTTGCAATAAACTACTTTATCACTGTAATTATTGGGTCTCCAGTAACCTTCATTGACCACCATTCTATCCTGACCATAGCACTTTGCATTTTAATTGCAGGATTTACAAGTTGTTCCTTTTTCATCAACTATATCCAAAAAATATATATATAATTTCATATATGAGGGAATTTATAATGCTATTTTCTATTTATTAAATAAGCTTTACGAGAATACTATCCGGTCGGACACTACTAACAAGTTCCGTCAGAACCATTTCCTTCTCCGTACACGCAAGTAGTAAGCAAATCATCTCCATAGATGGAAGCTTTATTTCCTGAAACTTTAGAATTTTATATTATGGTTGTAATTCCTGTAAATCGAGCAGCAGCTCCCACTTAAGCTACATTATTCTTATTTTTATATAAATTTAAAAATAAATAAACTAATTAGTTAAAAAAGAAATAAAAAGGTTAGTTATTCTATACTGTGAAAGTGCAGTCTGTAACATACATCTAATCTGTGGAAGCTAGATTTCTTCTTCTGTCAGAAGCAGACTAAGTCTGACTTAACAATGCTGTTTTCACTGATGTAAATACCCCTCCGGCTTCTCCTCTCACATTTTCATTAGAATCTGTATATTTTCCGTTGGCGACATTATTAGAGAATATGCATCCTTACAAGTAAAAGTAAGTATCTAGTATATAAAGACCTGCCCCCTTTTCATAGACCCAGTTATTTGAAAATTCGCTGTTTTTTATAGAAGAATTATAAGCATTTCCATATTCTGATATGAATAATCCTGCTCCGGAATACCCCTTATTGGAAAGGAAATAACTGTCTAAAATGTCAAATTTAGTTTTTAAAAGAATATTAGCACCAAGCTAAGTTGAACAAGAAATACAGGTCACATCTGAAATGTTCACTTTTTGCATATATACTGCACTTTCTTCAATTCTAATCCCTATAAATATAATTTTGTAATATTTCATTTACATTTTTTATTATGCAATTTATCATATATTTTATACCCTATTGCAAATATATTCCCGTCAATGAAAAATCTATTAAAGTAATATTAGCTTTATCTATCATGATTGCACAAGGTTCTAAAAATGCATTTAAGGTAGATTAGTCAAAAGAGGTGGTATCTTCTGGGGGCTTGGTTACTTCTACTTGTTCAGAAAATGTTGATTAAAGATTTCTCAATGAGGTACTTTTCCCATATGATTTTATGTATTCAAAGTATTCTTTATATCCCATTTTTACTTGTTCAGTGGCTCCATTAACCGCGATTCCATCCAATTTTAAGGTATAGGTATAGTCTTTTAATTTAATAATTAAATTTAATTTAGTTTTACATTATATATATAAATAATCCTCTCATCGTACTTTAATTTAGAGCTGAATTAGTTATCGACACTTGCTAAAACGTTATATTTGAAGAGGACTAGCCAGCCATTGAAGCTAGTATAGCTCCTCCATTAACAGAATAAACATTTTTCATTGTAATATTTTTGAAGTTAACTTAGCAGGAGTTTACTGGGTTGTTTATATAAACTCCAGCTGCTTGGTATCTTGAATAAATGGCTTCGAATGAGACTTTTTCAACATTCATCTTTAAATGTAAAAATTATTAACCAATTAAAAAAATTATAAGCACCAAAAAAATAAATATTACAATTAAGTTTGAAGATTTCGAGAGATCTAAGAATAACGCAGCACTTGTTACCACTAAACTCTTGGTTAAAGGAGTAACTATATCAGAAAAACTGCATTTTCTGATTTCGACATTTGCATTATTACCTGAAGGTTGTATGGTGACTCCAGACACTACATTTAGTTTGAAAAAGTCAATATTTGAAACCTAAATAGAAGCGTATCCATAGATTTGAAGCGGATTGGAAGTGGATTTAATATTTCCGATATGTCCATTATCAAAAGTCAAACTTTTTAGCGAAGTTGTGGTCGAAGTAGATTAAGTTATTACACAATTGGCATTGAATGGGCTTAGCGATACATTATAGGTTTGTCCGCAGTAAAAATTAGAAATGAGAACAGTGTCTATGTTTTATTTTTAGAATATTGATGTCTTCTATGTCTTTGGAAGTGAAACCATTCATTTGTAATGTCTTTCCGGCCACATCATTAGATATAAAAATTAAATATTCTGGAGCCTAAAGAGTTGTGACTGCAGCGACGGAGATACTGTAGACTCCATGCACCTGATTCTGTGAATCGTACAGATAGGTCTTAATGCTTTGGTTGATTTTAGTATTTTAAAGGCGCTTGAAGTTAAGTAAGTTAAAATTATCCAATTTTATGTTTTATTATGTTGCTGTGATGCTCATAAATATATCTGTGGGTGGATTCCAAAGGGAAATTTCTTCAAAATTGCAGTTTTTTATTTGATTTTCTTCTTTGTAGTAATTTACCAACGAGGGCGATTCAATATGGTTCAACAGTGTGGTTTTACTTAAAGTTATTTTTTTGAAAGTCAGTGTGTCAAAAATGAAGCAGTTAGCTTCAATTAAAGAGGATTCATCACTGCTCGAAAGGGCAGAATGAATGTTCTAGACTGTCCATCGGTGCGCTAGAAAATACTAAGCATTCGCTATGTAAAGAATAGAACTATCAAAAAACTGACAATTTTTTATTTGCAAATCATCAAATAAAATCCACTACTATCCGTTTTCTGTTTGATATTAAAAATATTTTAAATTAAAAAATTAAAAGTTTTATTTATATTAATTACTAAACCCGCTGGAAGTGTCTCCCAAAATGAGAGAATTTTAAAAAATTATATTTGTAAAGACTAGTTTATTCATTTCGATGTAGGCCTTTTTAGCTGGAATTTCGAAAAGTACGTTATTTGTTAATAAAAAGTTTTTTATTTCGAATTCTTCGATGTACAAAATGTATTCTGCATATCCTCCCCTAGTTCTTAAATGTTTAAACATTTGAAAACCTGTCAACTGATTGTTGGAGTTCTTTTTTGATTCATAGTAAAATTTACGAATTTCTAAAGTACCCAAATCACTGAATTCAAATTTTGGAATTAAATGACTGTTTAGTTGACTTTCAAACTTGACTCCTATCATTCTAAAAGCCATTCCAGGCATATTATTTTTAATAGTTAAATCGAAGGGACATATTAAAAGAGTTTAATCATCTTGTTTTCTGAATTTTTATTACTCCTAAGGGGTTAAATATTTTCCTCCATTGAATTTTATTTTTTCTATTGTTAATTCCTAAAAATTTATAAGTTTACTTTATTTATTTACTTACTTACTTATAAGTAAAATTTATAATATTTCAATTACAGTTAGTCCAGACACAGTTATATTAAAGGAATCAGCATACAATCCGAACTCTAATGAATTTATATCAGTAATGTTTTAGTAATCAGCTGTGTATATTTTATAAGATATTTCGATCGGTCTAAATAAGTTAGAAGCAATATTAGATGTGAATTCAACGTGGAATCCTGATCCGTCTCCTATATCACACACATTATTGTCTTTATTCATCTTATCTCCAAGAAAAATAATCTAAAATGTATAGCATATTATTATTTTTACTATAGAGTTAAATATGATAAGTTTCATAATTTTACTTAATATTCATGAGAGTATACAGATGTTTTATCATATAAGTAACCATTAAATGGTATGGTAAAATCAAGAGAAAATTTAAACAAATCCTCTATTTAGGATTCATTTAAGGAATTAATATCTACCCAATCATTGGAATCAACAGAACCTGGCTTAGAACCTGCAAATTCAGAATTGCAATAGATATATTTTTTTAGTGTTATTTTATTTCTACACTTTTATAATCCATTGAGACATCGCGTACACTTTTAAGTAAGAGGATCGTAGAATAAATTTGCTCCATTTAACGGATCGACACCCTATGAATAGAAAAATAAAATTATAAATAATATTTTTTTAAAAATAGTTTACTGTGCAGCCTCTAAAGCAAAATCCTCTGTTTCCAACCTCTACATTGGTAGTCTAAAGATCTAGTAATGGATTTATACTCCTGACTTCATCTGTTGTAAATTATAAAGAATTTGTGCATTCAAACACATTGGATACACATGCCGACCCGCTTGAATTCATGCTTTCGTTGGGTTTGCATACCTGGCATATATTAACTTGATCTGAAAAAATAGTCTTAAGCTATGAGTTTTAATTGTAATCGGGATTTGCTTTGCACTAATCATCTTAGCAGTCAGTTATCTATATATTATTTTATATATTTTTTAAATTTTTTGTTGAAAAAAAAAAAAATAATAAATAATTTTATATGTAAATTATTACAATTTTTGCGCAATCGTTCTGACAAATTTTTTTGTACCAACAGGCTTGGGGTTTTAAATGGAAGATTTACATTCTAGACAAGTGATATCATCTGTAGCTCCATTATTTTTCCATTTACATTATTCGCATTATGCATCTCCATCACTACATAATTTGCACTTTTTAATAACTCCAATTTCATGTTCTCCTATTTTAATATTATATTTAAATATTTGTATATATAATTGTCTTAACATTATTTTAGATACCATAACCGTTAGAAGAATCACATTATCGACAGCTAAAACTTGATATAGGGTTTCCAGAAATACTGCAGTCTAGACAACCTGTCGTGTCATTAGGAGCTGCATTTCCATTGCAGCTTTAGCATTCATTCATGTCGGGATTGTATCCATATCCACTAGCACATCTTCTGCATTGAAGAGGAGGGTTTGGTTTAGGGACTGTAGGGGCTTAACGAATGCAAGCTACACACTATATATAATATTTTCACAAATCAAAATATTGTTATAATAATTTAAAAATAAATGTAAATGCTTACGTTTGGGACCGATGAACACGAAACACATTAATTTTATCCAAAATCATACCCCTATCCTTCAGGACATCTATTAAGATATAGAATAAATATATTAATATAGAGTAAACCATGTAAAAATAATTTACAATTCTAAGCATTCATATTAGTTGGCTATTTCTCCACAAAATAAACATTTCAAGTTATTGTTTTGTAACAAGGGTTGTGCATTTACTTATTAAAAACATTCAGAACAACTTTTTCCAGGTGAAAAAGGCATTTAGCAATCTTATTATATAATACATTTTCCATTTTTTACTTTGTATCCTTTAAATAGTGAAAATTGTAAATATTGTATATTTAAAATACACAGTAATATATATTATAAAATTTTGTTCTGTACTGGTGTTACACTCTTCACAAACATCATCAGAATCTGGGCAGGATTTACAATTATTATCATCACATTTGATTGATTCACAGGCTGTTCCTTCTTCGTTAGGTCTGAGTCCTGTAGAACAAGCAGTACATTCTAAAATAAATTATAATTTTTTTATTAAAAAATCCCTTTTTAAGAGACAAATATTTGTATTTGTGTATAAAAATATATACCAACTCCTCCTTCAGTTGAATCGAAAAAACATGCTGAACAATTTGTAATAAAAGAGCTACACTAAACACAAGAATCTTAAGTTGAACTAGGTGAGTATCCTGTTTCACAAATTACACAGCCTGTTAGAATATAATCATTACTTCATTAATAATTCATTAATATTTAATTGTACCAATCTTCTTCTAGTAAGGGTCGTAATAACAAGAAGTGCATTTGCTTATTGAATCTGAACATTTATCACATTAATAACTATCGTTTAAAATAAACCCCTACTAACACTCTTTACATTAACCTTCATCTACAATAAAATAATATATTAATTTTTTCCAAAATTTATAATAAAAAGTATATTTTTATTTTACTATAATCTTTTAAAATGCTATCTATTTAATCTTGTGTTGTTAGAAGAATATCTAAATTGTAATTTTTCCATTGATAGGCGGAACATTTGGGGGTCATTTACTAAACGCTGTATCTAGTTTTTAAAAAATCTTGAGGGGTCTTTAAATCTACTGCTATTCTAAATAGTTCTGGTTAATTATTCGTCGTATTAAGAGGAGTGTTTGTATATAAATCATTGATCAATGTATATGAAAAAGTACATGATCTAATATACTACCTATTTTCAAATTATATAATATAGAATTAAGATTCTACATTTTATAAAGTTTAAAAAGAAATAAATAAATTTAAAATAATATACCATTGAAATGGTAATTCTAAGCAAGTAGCACATGCAAAATCTTAGGAAGTAAATTAATTTGGAAGTTTCCCATGAGTAAAGTATGGACATTCGACACATTCAACAGTGTTTTCAGGAGTATTAAATAAAAACAATCCGTATTCACATGAAGTACAAATTTTAGGGCTCGAACAATCGACACATCCTTTTCTACAACTCTTATCAACAGGACATCCAGGTGATGTGCATCCAATTTCAACCTGAGATACTACAGGTCCTGCTGAATACCTATATATAATTTAGGTATTATTTATATTTGATAGAATATTGCACCATACCCATCCATTGAATTTTTTAAAATAATATTAAAGAAAAAAAATACTTACATTTATTTGAACATTATACCAAAGATAAATAACTTTATTAAAGATAATTATAAAACAATAGCTGATCCGAAATAATTATTTTTTATCTTTTCATTTTTCTTTTCTTTGTGTTTATTTACTTTTTTAGTCTATTTTTAGTTTTTTTTCTAAATATATTTATTGATATTATAAGTTAATTTATTTCATAGTTTTTATGAATTTAATTAGGAAGTTAGTTTGGTTAATAAATTGATAAATATATATATATTAATTAAGTATTAGGAAATCGAAGCATTACATTTAGTTTTTTAGAATATTTTTATTTTATCTATAAATATATTATATTGTTGAAGTGACTTTTGAATAATATTATAAATATTAATATATTAATTTGTATTAGTATCTTTGAATTTATATCATTAAAATATTGTAATATATAAGTATTAAAATTTTATAAAATAATTTATATATTTTTATTTAGAACATAGATATTTAAAATATATACATTTTTTATCGTTCAACTATAATGGCCTGAAATAAATCACCTTAAAAGCTGTTATATAGGCTTAATCAAAATGACCATAAATGTATTATAACATCCGTTAATTTTTATTATCAACAGTATTATTAATTTTATTATAAAAATATTTTATAAATATTTAAATTTAAATTAGCGTTAAATCATATCAAAAATAATTATTAATCTTCTAAAAAAGATAATACTACACTAAAAATTAAAATCATTTTCTGTATAATATTATTATGTTATCTCAAATTTAATATTAGTGATAAAAAAGAACAATATACATGCAAATTTTATTTTATGATAATTAGAAAATAAAAAACTAAATAATTCCAACGTTGTTTTAAAACATATTAATATTTATAACTAAAAAATTAATAAAACTAATGTTATGTCTTATAACAATATAAAATAATATTTTTACTGAATAATTAATCATTTAATTTTTATCACAAAATAAAAAGTGGAAGAAAATAACTTATATAATATAAAATAAATATATAAATGAATTAAATTATTTTTAATTAAAAATCAAATTAAATAGAATTTAATTTAAATACATGTATAATTTCATATATTATCTGCATCATTACTAACTAAGAAATAAGTGGTACAAAAGTGGAATTATTTTAATTATATTTCATTTTGACTTCCTTTCTTTTTGCTAATTATCATATGTAAGTATATTAAAGGAGATAACTGGGGGACTCAAAGCAATCACATATTATTTTATTCGTATTTCTTGATGCTGTTAGCTTCAGAGTCAGCAAGTGATTTTTATTACATATAATAATCAGCGTAAGATTGAACTGCAAGTCCTTCAGTCTTGAGCTGCACAGTCTTTTTAATGAAACTTTACTTCATTAATTCGGGGGCGTATTCGTTCAATTCTATGAAATAACATTGTCCTTGAGCATGGCTTCGTATTTAAACATTGTTTTCAAAATCTTTATAATCATATTTTTCTTTGATTTTTTAAAACAAGCTAATGACTGTTCCTTTCTCCCTTGTTTATTATTTCCATAATTGTTGGTTTTTTCTTTGGCTATGAAAATGGTTGATGAACCTTTTCTTTCATCTTCTCCACTTATTTTTATTACGTGTTGCGATTAAAATAATGGCAACTCATTCACTATTTATTCTGAAACTTTTTCATATTTTTATTTGAGTTAAATAAAAACCCACCCAGTTAAATAAGAATCGAAACCTTTAATTAAAATTAACAATTTTTTATGAGTTTAAGTAATTTTTTTTTTTAACAATTAATTTCGTTATACCTGCTTCATGGAAACTTTACTTATTTTCTTCATTATTCCAATCATATTTTTAGTAACCCTCTGCCAACTAAATTTTGGGAGCTGCGAATTTATCAGGGTTACTTAGAATAAAATCTTTCAAATTTTCTAGGGTGGAAGATATAGAGAAATTTTGAAGGGCTAGGGCGGCAAATCGTTTGGTATCATAAACATCACCATACATTTTGTTTAGATTTTATTTAAATTGATTATAAGATAAAGGAATATTTCCGTAGAAAGCTTGGTGAATAAAAAGATGATCGAAAAGGCAATTGTGACCTACAGTGGGCAATTTATTTTCCCAAATTAATTACATAATACGAGTAAATCCGTATATTTCATCAATTTTATTTTGTTTTTCTGCTCTTTATTTTTTAAATGAAGTTCCTTCTCTTCTTAGTCGACCAGTGTCAAAGTTATAGTTTTTTCAGCCATGTCTACGATAAGATTAGGATAGTTGACGGTAAAATAAGCGTTGTAGTATTTTTTTTAGAACCAATTAACATCATTTAATGTGTATGTCTTGTTTTCCCTTTAATCATTTTATACCCATTTTTAACTTGCTCTTGCTCTTATTAGGTTTTTTCGAAAGTATCTTTGTTAAATCTATTAGAGTGGTACGTAATATCATCTTAAAGTTATTTTATATCATCTTATTATTTCAAATATAAATCATCCAATTTTTGTTTGTGATCATTTTATATATAAGGAATTCCTTTATAAAAAATTGTTCATTATTGATAATATCCCACAACATTTAAATTTAATTGCTTGCTTACCTTTGTATATCCATCTATTGAAGTCCATGTTATGTTTGCAATTGAATTCTATAGCTCCACATTGCAGTTGTATGGTGGGAGTATATATTTAATTTTCTTTTGGGAAAACATAAAAATTGAAAGGATATGCAGTGTATTCTCCATTTTCTAATGTGAAAATAGACAATCCTACTTGAATTATATTAAATCTTTGTGCCACTTTTCTCATTTTTGCAAATCTCTCGAATGGGAAATCATCTTTGTATTCAGGTTCATATGATTTAATTCCTGTCATTTCCAAATCCATTCTATATAAAAATAAATTTAATAAAAAATATATATTTTAAGGAAAATTTATTGGGTTTTTTATCTAAATAATAATTCTAAAAAATACTTACTTATGTACTTTGCAATTTAGTTTAAAGTGAAATAAATGAAGAAATTTTTTTTTTTTATAAATTAAATATAGGTTACTTACAAAGAAGTCAATAACAACAAATTAGGTTTTGCATTGTAAAAAATTTAAAATAAGATAATTAAAAATTGCTAAACATTGTTAGCAAAAATATATATTTATATAAATTTATCAATACAGTTTTATGCAAATAAAAGCTGTGAGTCGCATAAATATAATAATAATTTTATAATGAGTGGAAATTATAAATATTTATTAAATTAATTTACGCTACAAAGCTGCATGGTTTTTATTCTATAATTTCTTTTATTTTTATATAAGCTTCTGAAAAGTTATCTTAGTCTACAATCATTTTTCAAAAAGGTAAGATATCTAAATTTTTATTCTTTTATAGTATTATATTAGTGATTTATATATTAGAATACTGTTAATATGGGGAATTTTCTTAAATTAGTTACTTCTATCTGTCTATTTTGAGTAGAAATTATTATTTTTTATTAATATTTTCTTTGGTAATTTATTTCTTTTTTTGATATTATTTATAATATATTATCAATTTATTTAATTCTTATTATTAGTGTGCTAAATAAGAGTAGAGAGTGAAATAAAAAATCAATCAAATAAATTAATAAATACACAGGAATTTTGATCAAATAACAAAAGCTAATCTAATAATTTCTTTTATCTTCGTAATAGGTATTAACTATACTCTATACTACATTATGAAATGATTTTTAAAAGAATATATTTTCTTATTAAAATTATAATAATTTATATACATCAAGACATTAATAAAAAATAAAGATTTTTAGTTTATATATTTTATTACTATTCTTTTATATCAGATTTTATTAATAAAAAATTTATTTTCAGTAGGCAAACATATAAGTTTATATAAATAACTTGATATGATAAAATTGAGCATTTAATATAGATTTTATAAGGTTGGAGATCTTTTAATGAGAAATCTATAATAAAAGAAATTAACTAATTTTTTGTTTGCTACATTGCTTTCTGTGTAAATCTATTTAAATGAAATAATTAAATAAAGTGGAAAAATATATTAAATTTAAACAAAAATTAATTTATTTTTTTATTTATTTATTTTTATTTAGTTAGTTTCTAACAATACTAAGAATGTACATACATAAATACATGCATATATTGCTCTAAACTGTATTTTATTCCTTAATAATTGAAAAATGAATAAATATTATTATTCTGAAATATTAGCTAAAGGTTTTCTTTATTTATTAATTAATAATTAAAAAATCTGATTTAACAATTAAGTAATTTATAACATTGAATATATATAATATAATACAGCTAATATATTTAAATAAGCAAACCAACAATAAATTTCATAATAAAAGAAAAAGAAAAAAGGGGGGGCGAAACTTCTTACAAGACAAATAAACAAATACTAATTTATATTAAAACTAAATACATTATAGAAATTTCCATAATTTTAACGTATTAATAATGAGTTAAACTCTGGTGCAAGATTGTATTGACAAAATAGAACCCCTGATATAGAGACTAGAAATTTTTTAAGCAAAAATTAATAAGTTTAAATAAAAAGCCAAGAATTCATGAAAGCGTATGACTCTGTGTAGGTATTAAATACGAAGGGAGGAAGAGATTAAATGGCTTAGATGTGTAATTGGTACAGCGAAAAAATATATTCATACATTATTAAGCAATTTAAGGCTAGTTTAGAAGTAATATATTTGTTTTTTCTCTCAAAGTAGTTTAATAATAAGAATTATAATTTTTTTTCATTTTTGGATATCAGGGAAAGGAATATGAAGAATTTTTAGATGAATTAATTATTTAATGGGACAATTTCAAAATCTACATATATTGGCTGTTTATGGTTTTGATTATTTTTGATCAGGGACAGAAACGAACGAACGGCAAATCAGTGCAGGGCAATGCATTTATGATTTTGCGAGATTAAATTTTTAAAAAAATGTCTTCGAAAATCAATTCAATCATCTTCCACTACTTGGAGAGCGAAAGAGAGGGCAACATTGTTCCCAAAGAAAAAATTGTGAAGGTGATCAATTATATCGTCACATTAGGATATGAAAATGATGTCGTTCTTGACATCGGAAAGCAAGGTACCCCCACACTGAAATACATTAATGGAAACCCTAAAAAAGATGTTTCGAAAGAAGCGCCAGTTTATACATTTTACGAATAAGTATTTTTAGGTAAGCAAGAGTATAAATAGTATCATATATAAAGCAAAACTTTTATTTACAGGAGAGCTTTTGTAAAACACGGAAAAATTCTACAAGGAAAAGGGCAGATAGTGGATGCAGTGGAACTCACACGAATATGTTGTGCACTCTTTAAAGTCGTTTGAGTTGGAAATTAATATTTCTCAGCAATACTTCTTTTGGTCTTAGCAAAAGTACATTGAAGCCATTGATTAGCAGTTGGTGATTGCAAATCTTTAACACATTACATAATAGCAAAATGGAGGAATAAGAAGTATTTTGAAGGAAAACAAAATAACCGAATTTGAAGATATGTTCACTCTCTTCAAAAGGAAGGAATAAGATACTTACAAGACCTTGGCCTCGGAAATTAAGGCATATATATATTAAGAAGGTATTTAAAATTGTAGTTTTTTATTAATGAAGAAGGGTGGGATATCTATCTAATTAATTATGAAATTTATTAAAAAAAAAGGAATTAGTTTAAATTAAGATGAAAAGTTGAGTAAAGAAGCGCTTAATTACACTCAAAAAGTGATCGATTTTAAAACAAGAATGGATGATATTGTGAAAAACAGCATGGATAATTAGGTCATTTTCTAGAACTCGAGGGACGATGCATTCAAATGTTTCATTAATGAATTCGATAAAAGTGCCAGATTCCTGGCGATGTATTCAGACAATGAATTACGATCAAAATTGAAGGGACTGACCGAAGAAGAGGTCGAGAGGAAAATATAGGATATAATGAATATTTTTATGTATTTATATTCGAAGGACACTTATTTAGAAGATTATGGGAGATTTTTAAGCAAAAGACTTCTAAACCAAACAAGTCCGCAAATATTTTGGATTTTATCTATATATATAATCAGAAAATAAAAATTAATTCTGTTTTTTAGGTATTTCTGATGACTGGGAGGCTAAAATGATTTTGAGTTTGAAATCAGAGGCAGGCCAATCAGGAGTTTTAAAACTGACGCAAATGCGACAAGATATAAAGATTTCGAAAGAAAAGATTTAAGTAGAATTTAAAGAGTATTTGCAAGAGAATAAAATCAACATTAACAACATGGAAGTGACGGTAACAGTTTTGACGAAGAGTTTTTGGCCGATAAAATTCGACGAGGAAAACTGCCCGAAGGTGCCGGAAGAGTTTGAGCAATACATAGAAATGTTCAAAAAGTACTACGACAAAAATTTCGGTCTCGGAAGAAAGCTAAATTTCCTGGTCCAGCAGGGCACCTCGGAAATGTATGGGTACTTTGCCAATAGGACGAAAAAGATATTGCAGGTAACGAATTTCTAAGTTTCCATTTTGCTTCAGTTCAACAAACTGATTGGGGGACAGACGACCTATAGCAATTTGAAGCAGTTTACGCAAATTCAGGAAAATGATATGAGGGAAAATCTGCTGGCCTTGGTGAAGTGCAAGATTTTAGTAAGAGAAAAAGGGGAAAAGGAAAGTGATTTTCTGGCTGACTTTCAAGATCAAGAACGCATTTCCTTTAACGAAGATTTCTAACACAAGCAAACTAAAATTAAGTGCGTTCCAGGCAAGGATTTAAAAAAAAAACAAGACCCAAAAGTACTTAACGAAGACGAGCTGAAATAGCAAGACGAATTAAAAATGCAAAGACAAAGTATTTTGGACGCCAAGATCGTCATGATTATGAAATCGAAAAAGGCAGCCTCGCTGAACGAAATTATTGAAAGTTGTACCACACTTGTCACTCTCTTTAAACCTCAGGCAAGAGATATCAAGTTGAGAATCGAAAGTCTGGTCGAAAAAGACTATTTGAAAAGAGATTCAAATGACTCTACGAAATTTAATTATGTGCCATGAATTAATTAATTGAATACAGTAATTATTCTTTAATTAATAAATATAAGTGGAGTTTACCCCCCTTTTATTTGTAGTTTATTTTTTTATAATTTAATTAATTTTTACTCTTATTTGAAATTTTATAATTAAAAAAATATTAATACAAATAAATAAATTTTGTTCATAATATATCATTATTATAGGGAATATACTAAGTTAATTTACGTATATTATTGAAATAAAATAAAAGAATGAATTTGTATCATACTTAATTAAAATTATTGATTTTATTAATTAAAATAATTATTTTATTTTTTATTTAAATAATTTTTATTTTTCAAATTAAGTTGTCTTCATCATCTTATTATTCTTTTTATTAATTTTCATCTTCTTATTTCACTTAACTATTATCTTCATTTTATTCTTCATTATTATCATCTTATTTCTGTTCTGCATCTTCTTCTTCCTATTATTATGATTATTATTCTTCACTTTATTTTTCTTCACCTTCGCCTTCATCATCTTAATTTTATTAACTTTCGCTTAATTATTATTCTCCTTCTTAATCATTTTTATTTTCAGATTAAGATTATTTTTCGTCTACTACTTCTTCTTTTTCTTCTTTTTCTATTTTTTCTTCTTTTTCTTCTTCTACTTATTCCTCTGGAATAATATAAATTACATTAAAATTATATTTTTAATTTTTAAGTTTATTATGTTAATATCTCACCTTTTTTCTCTTCTTTAGGTTCTTAATTTTATTATTTTTATTCTTACTTTTCTTCAGTTTTTTTAATTTCTGCGGTAGTATTGGCTCCTTCCCCATTGAGTTATTTTCTCAAACTAGCAAAAAAAAGATGGATAGATAAAAAGTATAATTATTGAAAATATAATTTTTAGAAAAAGTTACTCAGAGGCTTATTTTTCAACAAATCCTAAAAATACAAATCCAAACATGGTTTAAATGTAATGACTCTATCGTTGTTATTTATATATAAATTGTTAATATGAATTTCATTAAGCAAAGAGTTGATAAATCAAATAAATAATTTACATCAATTCCTTTGATTTGAGCTTAGAAAATCTTACCAGCGTTAGCCAATATTCTGTTGATAATGTCTTAAATGGCGGCAAATTATTTATCTGAAAGACTCAAAGGGTCCCATTTTTCCAGCATGTCTGTGTAAATTTTGTTTTTTTCTGATAATTTGCTGAAAGTATTCATATATTCCTAAGGAGTTTTTTTCATTTTTTATAATTCTTCAGGTTTCTCGAAAGTTTCAACAAAAAGCTTCATTATATCATTGATTTCCTTTCCAGAAGCTGATTTTTAGTTTGTTTGTATATTAGGAAAATTTAATAATTAATTTATTTATTTTTAAATATAATTAATTTACGATTAGAAGATCTGACTTGATCGAGAGTTTTTTTGGGGATGGCTAGGAGTTATTTTTTTAATTCTGCGAATTGTGCGTTGACTGAAACAGCAACTTCTTCCAACTTTTTAAGCGATTCTTCTTTATTGCAGTCGGGACTGTCTGCTTGGGTTTTCAATTCGCTCAGTTATTTGAACAATTGGTGTTGGGAATCTTCAAATTTTTACAACAATTCGTTAGGTTTGCTTTAGGGAGTGGGTTTAGAAATAGTTTTTTTCTCAGTAACACTAGGAGTTTTGGTAGGGACCTTTCTATCAGTTTAAACAGGGGTTTTGGTAGGGGCTGGTTTTTTTTCAGCAGCGACTGAAACAGGCTTTCTATCCAAAGTTTTTTTATCGGTTTACAAGGGAGTTTTAGCGGGGGTTTAAACTGGTTTTTGAACTGCTGTTGATTTTTTGTTAATAGGTTTGGTTAAATTGAACTTTTTAAATTTATTATTATGGTTTACGTTTTTTCGTGGGAGGTTCGGGCTTCTTTTATTACTAGGCAGAGATAGGTCTTTCAGGTTTGCTGACATTAGAAGAAGATACATTATGAGCAGGCTTTCCAACGGCTGTAGTGGGTCTGCTGGGCTTGTTGGCTAGGTTCAAATAAAAAATGTGAAATTCAACATTTCTTTTTTTTTTTTATAATTTCTAATATATTTACCTGTTTCATGTCCGTTTTTTTAGTCATGAACTTGGCTGGGTCTTTCTATTTTTAAAGGGTAAAAATTAAGTTTGTAAATATTACTATGAATTGTAAATCTGAGTAAGTTCTCAAATTTTAAAAAAAATCTGAAAAAGAAGATTTTTTTAGTTTTAGTTTAATATATTACTTTCTAATTCATATTCTTATTTATCAAATTAAATTCTGAATTGAAAATTTTAAAATGCATATTTTTTTTATTTATTTTCTATAAATGTTATTACGAGACGAAATGTTGGTTGGCTTTGATGTGTGTTAAGTTCTGGAGGGCCCGTTACCCTATTTAGCGGGCACCTGCAAATTATAGACAATATTTTCAAGTTTCTCAACAGCTTATTTCAGCATGGCGATTTCAGCTTCTTTTTATTTTTCTGATACTTCTAGTTTGTTGATTCTTTCCTCGTAAGGCTTTATTCTCTCTATTAAGGCCTATTCTAATTGTTCAGGAGTCAAAGTTGCTTATTCTTCCATAATTTTGTGTGTTTTATTTATGTTAATTTTCAATAAAAAATCAGAAATTTTCAACTTTTTAGAAATTATTTTTTAGGAATTTTATTTTATTTTTTTATATGTATTTTTATTATACAGAAGTAGTAATCTAATAATATTGTAAGGATTTTATTTTTAATTATTTTTACTTAAAAAATCCAATTATAAAATTTGAAAAAACTATATTAATTGAAATTGATTAAAGCGAATTTTTGAATTATTTTGTTCACTCTTTTTCAGTCTTTCAGTGATGTGTTTGCTTGCATGTAGCTTTAAATATTTCATTATTTTTAATTAATGAATTTTCTTTGTTTCCGCGAATTTATTATTTAATTAATTTACCAAAGTAATCTTATAACAAAAAAATTAAAATATTTTTAAAATAAAATATATATAGTAGAAAATTCATAACTATGAATAACTATTCAAGCACGTATTTTATATCAAAATTTACTAATTTACTGTATTAACGATTATTGTTAGCATTTATTTATATAAAAAAAGAATGAGTAAATAAATAAATAAATAAATAAATAAATAAATAAATAAATAAATAAATAAATAAATAAATAAATAAATAAATAAATAAATAAATAAATAAATAAAAAAAAGAATAAGTAAAAAAATAATAATTTAATAGTAAAGTTAAATATATAATATAAAATTATATATAGAATTGCTTTTTATCAAAATTTATAATAATTTGATATCCTTTTAAAATATTTAATCAATCCTCAACTTAATCCTCCAAAGTGTCCATTAAATCCTAAGCTTTTTTAATAGAGTCATTGAATCTCTTTTCGAACCTCAGAAGTTCTTTATTTTCTTTAAGGGAAAAGGCAACTAAAATATAATCTTTATACAATTTTTGTAAATCAGTCATGATCATCTACAAACATTTCAATTCTTTCATTTGTAGTTTTTAATTACTACTGCCACCCTCATTATATGATTTAATATTTATATTACTGCTTTACTATAATTCCTGCAAAATATTATGCTATGAGTTCTGAAGACTTCTAAATTAATTGCTATTGCTGTTGTTGTTATTATTATTACTAAATTGATTTTGCTTTAATTGAAATTGGCCTTGAACATGTTCTGGAAGCGAAGGAGAAGAGTCAATGTAAACTCCGTGTCCCTGATAATTTTGTTCGCTGGAAAATGACTAGTTCAGTCGGTCAGCCTTTTCTATCAAGTCTTCTATTTATTTCATTTTTTACATTTGAGAAGGATTTTATAGATTTTTCATCATATCTATTTGGCATGTCAGTCTCTTTATTTCACTTAAAGCGTATTCTCTCTTCTCTTGCATTGATTTGACCAAATTTTCCTTTTGTCGCAAACTTACTTCAATTTTCTGCTTTTCATTTTGAAGCCCTTTATTATTTTCCTATTGTTCAAAAATGATTGGTGTATTATAAATTTGTAAAAATAATTTAGTTTTAATTTTGCTTCTTTTATTTATTTATTTATTTATTTATTTATTTATTTATTTATTTATTTATTTATTTATTTATTCGCTTATTAATTACTTAAAGCTCTTCGATTTTTATTTCAGGTTTTCGATGGAAAGTTCATAGCTGTTAATTTTCATTTCTGTTTCAACTGTCAGTTTCTTTACTTCTTCTTGGACATTTGTTTTTTCTTCCAAATGTTTAACCTTGAGTTTCAATTCCTTTAATTCCTTTTCTTGTTTTTCGAAAGTTTCTATTTTGTCTTTATCAACCATTTACTTACTCTCCTGAAGTTCAACAATTTTGTTTTTCTGTTCCTTCAACTTCTTTTTATCCTCAACTCTCTTTTCTTCGATTTTTGTGATTTTATGCAAATTTTGTTCGTTTAAATTGATGAACTCTTCCAAATCCTTCTTCGTTTTCAAAAACTTTTCTTCTAGTTTCGAATATTCCTTTTCCGACTATTTCAGCTTTAAAGATTCTTGTCTCCATTTTGTCTCGATATCTTTTAACTGTTGTTAAGATAATTTCAATTCACCTGCGATATTGTCATACTCTTTTTCTAAATCTTCCATGTCTTTAGTCCATTCTTCACGATCTTTACTAAATTCATCTTCTTTTTCATTGTGATCTTTCAGTTTCTATTCGAATTGTTTGGAAACTTCTTTTTTTATTTCTTCTTTTTCTGTTTCAAAAACATCGCTTAATTTCATTATTTCCTCTTTTAAAGAGTTTTTCTCTTCTATAATATGTTGCATCGTTTCTTTAGCCTTTACAAATGCAAAATACAAATATAAATAAAGTAGTTATTTTTCTTTTATATTTGTTTACCTGCTCTATTTCTGCCTCCTTGGTCTATAGCTCTTAAAGAATGTTTGTGATTCTTTCTTATAATTTGATATTTTCTTCTTTTTAAAACGAATAGTTTTGGTTAATGCTTTTTACGTCTTATGTGAGTTGTTCTCTTTCTTTTTCCAACTCTTTTCCGTTCTTCATTTAAGCTTGCAATTGGTCTTGCAACTTGCTAATTTCTTCTTATCCTTTATTTATCTAATCTTTATTTTGCTGCTAAATAGTGTCTCTTTCCTTTGCGAATTTACCCAAATTCTTCTCCAACGTCTCCATCTACTCCGTAAAAGTGGCCAGTGAATCCCAACAATTCATCATCAATTCCTCTAAAGTATAATCATCTTCTTCTTCCTCATCCTCTTCTTCGTTTTCATTTTATTATTTATCTTGTTTATCTTCTAATTTTTACTTTTACTATTTTGTATTAACCTTTTTATTAATATTAATTATGTTTTATTTAATTCATCGGTATTAAAAATACTTCATTTTCTAATAATTTTTTCGTATTTACCTCATTTATAGCTTTCAACTTGTTTAAAACCAAATTGCTATCTTCCTTAATTAGTTCGAATTGATTTCTTAAAGCTTACAGCTCTTTTTCACTCGTGAATAACAGAGATTAGGAATCAGGATCCATCACAATTTTGTGTTATCCTTCAAACCCACCCTATTCATTATTTGTTTTTTTGCTATTATTACTATTATTTGAATTCCCTTGTATAGTAGAAGATTCTTGTATTTTCTTTTTAAAAGTTAATTTTGATTCTAAATGAGCTGAATTTCCTGTTGTAATTCGATTCCTAAATAAATAAAAAACAAATAAATCAATGCTTTTAAGTCTTATTATATATCTAGATAATTAATTTTACCTTTAGTCATTTCCAAATTAAGGTGTTTTTGAATTTCTTATACCTGAATGGTCATTTGCTCATTTTCTTGCTGCAATTCTTCTTTCTGATTAGACAAAATATTCACCTATTCCTATAATTCTTCATATAATATGACCTTTTACTTATATTTAATGATTTGATGATTAACAAAGTCATCATATTTGTTAATGATTTCTACGAGCTGTTGGGGGAACAATTTAGATAATTCCTCTTGCTATACATTATAATGTTTTTCGACTATTTGCTCATAAACGGAAACATCATCGGATATAATTTCATTATTATTTTTCACTTTGTTTACAAATTTATTTAAGAAACTCATGTTATTGATATTATATATTCTATATAAAAAATTCTCTGTATTTATGTATGAGTGTCACTTATTTATGATATGGGCTTTTTTTGTGTTTTTCTTTAAGGAATAATAGTTTGAAGTAATAGTCTTTGATGATGAAACTAATTATTTTTTCTATTAACTTATTAACGCTATTGTACTCTAATTATTTTATTTTTATAATTATATATTATATGTGATGAGATTTTTTAATTATCATAATAATATTACACATCTAATAAATATTTTAATTGACTATTATTTATTTAAAGCTTTCATGAATTTTCGCCTGAAAAAAAAAATAAAATAAAAATACCATCGATAAATCCTAATTTATATTATTTTAAAAAAATAAATAGTAAAAAAAAGAAACATAAAACTATAATATTCATAGTTTTTAAATTTACTAATCATTGCAATTAATTAATTTAATACATAAGAATTAAACCAAATTCTATAATATTTAATAAATCTATTTTATATTATCTTTTTAAATATAAAAATTGTGTTAAATATACAGCCAGTATTATAGTGAATGAAAAGGAAATGTTTTAAAAAAATCAACTAAATCAATTACTAAACAACATATTAAGTAATCCAGACTACTATTATTATTGGGGAAAATCAAAATATTTAATTCCTACTTATTTTAATATCTGATTAAATAATTAAAATTTCTTAATAATTATTAGGAATATTTTATATTTCTTGAATTTTACCTTAACAAAAGAAAGGTCTTTGTAAAGAATTAATTTGTATTTCATTAAAATTGCATTGAATATTTTCTAACTTTTAATTTTTGCTGCTTTGATGATTAGATCTAAAAAAAATATGTAAAATGATATGAATTAATTAAATTTAATTAACATTTGTATTATATTTACCTAAACAGTTACTTAAAGGAGATTACATATTAAAATGTTTATGAATAACTTCAACCTCTTGAATTCTTTCGTTTGCAAGTTTTCTAATAAATTTTTTATTTTTTTTCATTTATATTATACATACTTTCATTTGTTAAATATATGAAATTACAAAATGCAATATCTGAAAAAGATATAGTCTTTTTCTATATCAGATTTTCCTTGCATCCATGATTTCAATAACTTAATAGAAAATATTGTGTCATTTAAGTGTAAAATGAACTTTTAAGCTAAATAATATTTCTCGCTTTACAATAAGTCTTAACTTACAATTTTACAGATTTCTATATCTCCTTTTTTGTAAAATCTAAAATAATAATTTTTTTCAAATACATCAAATTTTTAAATATTTTTCATTTAATCATATTCTTATTTTTACACTCTTAAAACTCTATTAATAAACTACATTTTTTGTTTACAGAACGCAAACCCTTTGTATGCCTCTAAGAACAATTCTATGCAAACAAAATGTTTAAGATAGTTGTAAAAATGCTACAAATTAATAACTCATTTACATTTATAAATTTAAGGCAATTCTTAATTTTCATATAATTTAGTAGCAAAATCTAAACAAAGTTAGAGCAAATCATAAGCTTCCATTTTTTCTTAATGCTATAGCAATTTCAAAGAACTTTTGATTAAAAGGTTTAAAGCGTCTTCTCCCTTTCCAGTTGAATTATATCTTTATTCGAATAAAAATATTTTAGCAATAGTTTTTCACATATAGCTTTCCATTTTAAATGAAAATTTAAATAATCTTAATACCTATTAGCCAAAGCTTTCATTTTTTATGCATATTCATAAAATTTTTATTCTTAGAGAATTTATTCACTTCTTTAAATTACCTAAATATTTTATTAAGTATTCAATTTTAAAATATTATTTTAAATTAAAATCTATTTTTATTTAGAAAATATTATATAAGTTTAAATATTTACTTAGTCAATTTTAGAATTTTGCTCTTACTACATTATTTTTAAATTATTATTTATTGTTTATCTATTTAATTATTTAATAATTCTTAATTTGATGAAATATATAAATTTTAAATTTATATAATGTAAATTATAATGCATAAATTATTTAAATATCAAATGATATATCTCATAGTATATTAAAAATATATAATAGGATTTAAGAAATAAATAGTTATTTAAAGGATTATTTACTTTAACATTTTTATTTAAAAATTAAATTATTACTACAAACATTTCATATCATCTATTTCTAATATCATAGATAATTTTGAAATATAACTTTTGAAAACAATTTTAAATATTATTATTCTTTTGTAAAATTTATTATTTTAATTTATCAACATTTAATAATAATACAAAAAAAAAAAATTGAGAAATCAATTATTTTCAGATACAATTTTTCTGCCTTTCTTCTTTGCCATCATATCTTCCACCAACTACTTATTAAATTCTGGTTCAAAGATTTTTTCTTTATATTTAGAAGCCAACATGTTTATATTACTAATTTCACTGCTTTGAATCTGAGAAGAAACAAATGGAGCCAAAAATAGAGAAGGAAAAAACAGAACAGAAGTATGTCTCATTATTCTTAACTAATTAATGATTTAAAAATTATTAATAAATCTATTGCTATTTCAAACCATAAATATGAAAATTAATAAATTACCCACGGTCTTTTAACTGATGGTTCCCAATATCCCGCTTTGTAATAAATTAATCCTGATAATGTAGAAATAAGAGAAAAAGAAATATATTTGTTATTTGGATTTTTTCATTGATTTTTAGAAAGAAATCTCATCTTCTGGCTCTAATATATTGTATTTTTAATTGTCTTTTAGAACGAAAACAAATTGTGAAAATAATCTCTTATTTCCTTGATCCTTTCCTTTTTGCAGTTTTATAGCAGCCGAATTAATTTGATCTATTTCATCTTCAGTGTATTGTTCGGGTTTTGACATTTTATTAAAATCTACTATTTTAATTACTATTGTTGTAATTTATGCTATTAATTTGATTATTATTAATGCTACTACTTTGATAAAGTGGAATAGCTTAGCTGGTTTATCACCTTTTAATTTATTTAATATAATACCGAATAAATAATTAATTATTTTAATTTATATCTTAATTCTATTTATTAGAAATTTAATTATAAATAATTTAAGAATATTTTAAAATAAATTTGAATCCTAGTTCTTATGTTTTACAACTTATAATAAATGTATATAAAAATAAATAAAATAAACATATTAAAATTCGTTTAGTTTTCTTTTAATATTTATTAAAGAATAATATTTAATTTAAATGTAATAAAATATTTTATATTATAATGTTTAAATTAAATATTTTTATAAAAATTTTAATTTTCATTATTCTGTTTTTTCTTCCTCCGTCCCATTGTCTTTTGAGAATTCCCGGACTAATGATCTGTAAAATGGCAGGCACAAAATACCAGTTCCAAATAGAAAAGTAGTTACAGCTGTAAAAAAAAGGCATCTTAGAAAAGAAGTATCTTGGTACTCAAAAATTATATCAGTACTTTTATTTTATCCTGACATATTCTACTTTATCTATTTTTCCTGATCTTGAAGCTGCTAATTGAATAGGAATAGCTTATTTCCGAACATCAAAAATTGAGTGATAATCCCTATGAAATGGAATATAAGCCCTATACATAGTAATACTATATCTTGTTTATTTTATATTTTCGATTTTAGAATGCTAAAGCAAATTACTATACTGAGTCCTACCAAGAATCCTGAAACATAAGTGGTATAAACCTTTTTTTTGGTTTTATTTATTTTATTTTTTTCTATACAAGGTACACAGGTCAAAAGAATTGCTAGGCCTACAAAAATACCAGCAGAAATTCCTAATTTTTGAATGTGCTCATCAACTTCTTATTGTTTTTTGTTTTCATCTCCTGCATTCTCCTCACTTTTTATTGGTTGTTTTATTCAATCATATTTCTTAAAGAAGACCTTCTTAATTGTGAATTATTTTAGTTTCTACTCGTACAGTATGTCGACAATAGAAGTATTACTAGAATAAATATAAATTTATTAATATTTGGAGTTTTTTTCATTTTTTCCACTTTGTTTTTTTATAAATTTATTATTAAAGAAATTATATTATTTATTAGAACTATTTTAATACTAATAACGATTGATAGTTTATTATTTGCTATGGTTGTGAGTTTATAAAATAATCTTATTTTTTAGAAGAAATATTTTTAAATAAGCGATTTAAAATGAAGATAAACACATCTTTAAGTTGTTTTTTTTATTAGAAATATAAACATTTCTAAGGAAAATTAAATTTTTTAATGAATATATACTTATTAGGCATAAATAGTTACCATAATTTCATCACTTGAACAACAAGCAGAATATTATATTTATTATATTGTTATTGGAATATTATATAATATGATATAAAATATTTATGTTTAAATAAATGATATAAAATTAATATAAACATTTTTACTTATTTTATTTTTTTAATCATATACTTATAAGTTAATAATATATTCATTTTATTAATTATACGAAAATTACTTAATAGTGATTTTATTTCACAGGGGAGCGTTTAATAATATAGAATAGTTGATATTCCAATAATTATTTTTATATTAAAAATAATTTTGTTTTCCCTCTGATTTTTCTTAAAATGTATATTCTAGAAATTAGTTATTTTTGAATACAATGTCTTCAAAAACATGTTTATAGGTAACCTAAAAATTTTTTTATTATTATTCAATATCTATTTATAGATATTATACTCAAAGATTTATAAAGGATTTATTATTTGATAATAATGAATATTACAATAGGATGTATTTTTGTATCTAATATTTTGAGTTAATATTTGAAAAATAGAAAATAAATTTAAAAATATTATCTATATAATCTATAGAACTATAAAATGTATATTTTAGGAGTTGAAAATAGAATAAAATAAAATAAATAATAAAAAATAAGATTATATTATAAATATAAGCTAAAATAAAATTAAATATTATTAAATATATATGGCACTTTAAGTTGACAAACTCATTATATAAATTAATTTTAATAGTTATATAATATATTATTCTATTATTTATTTATATTATTTATATTAAAAAACAATAATTAGTATCTATTAATATTAAATTAAAAGTAAATACAGAAATTTAATTTATTGAAATGATATATTATTTATAAATAATATCTTATCAAGGATTTAATAAATTAATATCAAACAATATAATGAAATTATATTACCATTCCAGAAAACAAATTTATAAAATAGTTTATTATAAGTTTAGAGTTTTTAATTATTAATTAAAATTTTTTTTGCAGTTTTAATTTTATATAAATTTTTGAGAATTTAAGCTAATGCCGAAATAAAATAATATAGTTTATTTACTTTATAAGAGGATTATCACAAAATTAAAATTTATTATTTTATTCAATTTCTAAAAACTTAACTAAATATCTGAAAATAATTAAGCAATCTAAAAAATAATTAATTTAAAGATTTTTTTTAGGATTGAAAAAACTTTTAAAAATAGCAATTTCTGTATTCTTTATTAATTAATTTGATATAATTATATATTATTTTTTTATTTTTTAATTTTTATCATAATTTTTTATTTAACTATTTAATTAATTAATAAGGTCGCGAATCGCGACGTTGTTCTATATATATATAAAGAATATACATATTTGATTAATAAACAAGGTCGCGAATCGCGATGCTATTGAATATATATAATAAATATACATATTTGATTAATAAACAAGGTCGCGAATCGCGACATTATTCTATATATAATAAATATACATATTCGATTAATAAACAAGGTCGCGAATCGCGACACTGTTGAATATATATAATAAATAAAAATATTTAATTAAATAACAAGGTAGCGATTCGCAACTTTATTTTAATATATAAAATAAATATAACAAAGTCGAGTTATTAAGCAGCTTAGAAAACCTTATTATATATTTTTTAAATTTATAGTAAAATAATAAATATTATTTATATAAAAAATATATTCTAAAAGTAAGAATCTTAAAAATATATTTTTTGTATGAGTATAATTTTAATTTATTTATGCGATAAATTATTAAAAAAATACTAAAATATTGTAAAAAGAGATAGCTATTAAAATTATAGCATTTTTAAATGAACACTATTAATAATAAACTATATTATTTTAAGTAAATATCAACTTTATTATTTTTCTCACATAATTATAAATATATTTTAATTTAATAATTATCAATTTATTTTCTCAATTAAAGAATAAAAATTATTTTGTAAACATAGCGAAAATGCTGGTTAACTATTCAAGTAGTTCGGAAGATGAAGATGATAATATTAAAATTTAGCAATAAAAATAGGAGGTTCAAAAATAAAAACATACTGTTGAAGAAAATATATAAAAAAAAGTATAATTACCTTCTGCCTCTTCTTTATTAGATTAAGTACCCAAAAATTTTTAGATGAAAATTATAAGAAAATAGAAGAGGAAAAAAATAATTACAATGAATTTGAGACTTATAATGCTGTTCCTCCTCCCTAATTTAGTTTATTAGATTAAGGAATACTTTTAAAAAAGTAATAATAAAATTCAAAAAGTTAAACTATGAAAAGATCATTGAATTAGCTTTATGATTTAAATGAAAACTAATAACAAGATACTAATATAAAAGATTAAAATTAAAGTAATTAAGAACCTTGTAAATAAAAATACTATAGAATTAATGAAAATGAGAGTTAAATAGAATAGGAATAGGCAGATAAATAATAAAAGGACTAGATTAATTTGAATATAATAAATAAAAATACAGTATAAAATAAGTCTACTTAAAAGCAGAAATTATTTAAACCTCCTCAAATACTCCATAAAAAGCCAAATATTTCAACGGAATGATTGGATAATAAATATTGATTTATTTCAAAACTTATAATATATATTTTAATATTTAAATAGAAATATATATTTAAAATAATAATTAATTATACATAATATACAATTTTGCAAAATTAATAATGAGAGAAAACAAATAGATATATTAAGTATTTATTATAGTAAAAGTAAAATGATATATAAAATAAATTAGAGATTTTAAAGTATAATAGCTTAATTATATCATTTGTTTTTTTTATCAGTTAAGCTCTGATATTCTATTTTGTTATTTTGAGATTTTTTAGCTTTATACTCCCATTCTAAATCTTCTTTATATTACTTTCCTGCTGCTTCTAAATCCCAGTCTGCTTCACTTAAATAGTAGTGAGCAATTTTTTCGGAATTATCTTTCGGAAGTAAATATTAGTATCTCATTTATCCAACCAACTATCTCCTTATAACCTATATACATATTAAAGTAATTAGTATATAATAAATAACATAAATATATTACTTATTCTTATGATTCTTGGCTTTCATCTAAGTTTAATAAATTTGTTGTTGGATTAGGAATCTTTAACTCTTTTTTAAACCATATTTCATCAGAGTCAAGATTATTAAAGGTTTTAATTTTATATTCAGAAACGTTATACCTTTTAAAGAATTTTTGTAATATATTCTTATCAATAATTAAAAGAAATTAATTACCTTATTGAAAGACCAATTAGAGTATCAGTTGGAGTAATAATATGAAGAATATAATTTTACTAATCTTTTTGAGTAGTACTTTGATTCTAAGTCTATTTTTATTATTGATCAGACATTTTTTCAAATTATCTAAAAACTTTTACACTTCTTAATCACTTTAGGTATTTTAAATAAGATTAACATCAACTTTTTATGCCATTTAATTATTTTAACCTATTTAATAAAATTGGATTCCCTTTCCCTATACAATCTATTCTTATTAATTGTATGATTATTATTAATATTATTGGTTTTCAGGATAAGCTTATCCATGTACATATACATTTGTATTCTATTACTGATTTTATTATTGGGGTTATTAGTAAAAATTATTCATTATTAATCTATATTTTTATTAATTTATTTTAACTTTTTTTATTCTGTATTATTTTTTGTTTTTGTGATGAATATTTACTTTTTGGTAAGCAAAATAGTTATATAGTAAAATATAATAATATTGTGATTATCTTAAATATACTTATAGTTTTAAAAGAATGTGTGTTTATTCTTTTTGATATTTTTTTAGTTGATAATTAATTCTGATTACAAATTTAAAATGTTTTTCAATTATTATAGAAGATAATATTTTAATACATTATTAATATATCTTGAAAATATTTAATTAGATATGTAATGATTTTTTATTGTAATAAATTCAAAAATATAAACAATTATAAAGCGATATTTTCAAAACAGTAATATTTTATCTAATACATTTAAATAATTTAACTATATGACATTATATTTAAAATATATATTATATTATAAAGTATAGTATTAAATTGTTGATAATGTTATTGTTTCTGCTTAATTAAATAAGATATCTAAATTAATAAATATATAAATTAATTTTTAATCTTATAGTTAAAAAACAAATATAATTTAATGATAAGCATTTAAAATCAATCATTAATCATCCTCATCGTCATCATCATCTTCATCAACTTCACTGTTATACATAGATGATGAATTTACGTTTAATTCCTCTAATGATCTTTTAGCTTGATTTTATTACTTAGATTTATACATTTACTCCATTTTCTTCATTTAATCATTACTTAAAACGAAATTATCACTATAATTAGAATATTTTTTAACTATATCTCCGCAATCATTCCACATAAAATAGCTTCCTAAATAATCAGCTCCAGTGAAATAAGCAACTCCTCCTAAAACTAAACCTATTTCTCTTACCTAACATCATTAAAATATAAAATATAATATATTTTTCAATTAAAAAATATAATAGTAAGATATAATCTTAATTGTTTATATATACTATTTATTTACAAATAATTTGCTTTTCTTTTCGAAAAATTTATTTTTGTATAAAAAATAAAATCCTGGCAATATCATTGATCTAAACCCAAATTTGACGAAAGTTTCTTTTTTTAATGCTGTTCTAATTATATCATATTCCTCATCAGTAATTTCATCTCGATTTAAAACATCATTAGCAGCTTCTGATCTACTAACTATTCTTTTTATGAATTTATTTATTTCCATTATAGTGTTAATATAAAATATAAATATTTATTTATTTTAAATTATACTCTTATATTTTTTTGATAAAATTGATTTTACTTTAATTTATTAATATCAAACAATACAATTATCACCCTAGATTAATTTATAATTTTAAAAATAAAAAACAATAAATATAGTAATCCATATAAGTCATTATTTAATAAATCTAATTAAATTCTATGATAATTAATTAAATCTTGTAAATTATTTTCTTTCTCATTTTTATTTTAAATATATTATTTTCTTAACTTAATATCAATATATTTTATTGAAAGTTTGGTAATTTAATTTATAATAAATAATTCAGAAAATAAAAATTTTAAAGAATTTCATTTCAGAAATTCCTTGAATTTATCAGTATTATTAATTTATATAAAAATTTTAATTAGATAAGCTCCTTGAAATAATTAATATTTATTTATTTTATATTACTAATAATAAACTAGAAATAGCAAAATAAAGTAAATTATAAATATTCAAATTACAATAAGAGAAAAGAGAATAAATTAGATATAAATGCAAGACACTGGAGAAGAGTGGTATCTCTATCATTAAAAAATTAATATTCACAAATTCCTTCTTATTATAAATTTTTTTTCATTAATTTTAAGTAATTACCGATTTAAATTGGTAATGCTTGGTGATCCAAATACTGGAAAAACTTCTCTGGTTCAACGATATGTTGTAATGCAAAAATATATTTAAAGAAACTAAAAATAAATTGAATTTTTTAATTTTATACCTAATTATTTTTAATAGTATAATTCTTATGACGCTGCCGGAACTTAAAGTACCATAGGAGTTGATGTAGTAAAAATAATAAAAATCCATTTTTAAAAATCTAAATAAAAATAAGAATAATTCTTAAGTATTAATATAAAATATTTTTAAAAGCTTAAAAAAGTTATAATGGTTGATAATGAAGTTGTAAAATTAAATATCTGGGATACTGGTGGACAAGATAAATATTCTTCTATAACAGATATGTATTTCAGAAGTAAAATAAAAAGAATTAAAAAAAAAAGCAAAATATAAATGTGAGTTTAAAATAAAAATTAATTATATGCTCTTTTTAATTAGAAACATTAGGATTCATATTGGTTTATGATATCACGGAAGAATCTTCTTTCGATACCTTAGATTATTGGATGAATAAAATTAAGGAGTATTTATTTATTTAAATATAAATATGCAAATTTATCGATTAGAATATGAAATTGAATTAAAATAAAAATTATATTATAGCAAAGCAATAGAAAATGCTGTAGTATTTTTAGCTGGAAATAAAGTGGATGATAAAGAAAATAGAAAAGTAAACAAAGAAGAAGTAGAAAAGTATGTTCAAAAGAATTTAATTAATAGACACTATCTGGTTTCAGCTAAAGAAGGCGATCATGTAGCTAATCTATTCTAAGATTTAGCTTAGGAAGTAATTGAAAAAATTAATAAGGGTCTTTTACCTTAAGATCAGTGTATGATTTTAATTTTTTTTTTATTATTCAAATGATAATACTTTAAGTTTAAAACAATTTATAGAAACGAACTAAGGATAACAACTAGTAACAGATAATAATCCCAATCACGTAAAAGATAAAGTTAAAAAACCTGAATGTTGTTGAAATATTTATATCTATAAAATTGATTACTATGAGTATATTTAGTTAATAATTATGTATTATAGGTATTAATTTGCATAATGATTTTTTGATATTAAAAAATCGTATTAAAATTCTATTAAAATATTTTTAATTTAAAAATCTTCAAGTGAATTTTAAGATTTAAATTAATTTTTTAAATATTTGAAATAAAAATAAATATAATTTTTTAAGATTATAATAATATTATGATGAGGATAAATCTTAATAATAATTTTAATTAATATAAATTATATTAAGAGTTACTTCATTTAAATTTAATTAAATATAATCTGGAAATATTTTAAATAAATTTAAGACTTATTCCATATATATTAAGTTAATATTTTATATATATATTTATTCTTATTAAATTGCATTTATTATTTATGTTACTATTAATGATTACTTTTATCTGCCTAGTAATCAGAATTCTTTATAATTTTTTACTTAAAAAAACAATATTTATTTCTCACAATATTATTTTATTTTAAGGTAAATAAAAAATCTAAAAACTCCCAAAATAAAAATGTTTTCGTTTATTGATAGTTTTATAAAGGAAAAGTAGGATTAATTTAAAGAATAAACTTTTTAATATGGTTAACCTCCTAGCGTAACTATTTCTTAAGTTTAGGAGGCTTTATAAGACAAAAATTAAAATAAAAAGAAGACTATAAATTCCCTATTTTTTTATGGTATTCTAATAGTTTTTTCAAATAGTTAAAATTTATTTATAATGTTTTTTGTTTAAATATGATTTTATTTACTCGAATTCTAGATACAGAGGATATCCCATGCTATTATAAAATAAAATCTTTAAAGAAAATTATAGATTGTTCCGAATTCACAAGAAATTAAGTAGAAATGCTCAAATAAAGTAAAAATTCTTTTGAAAATGAAGATATATCTGATGAGTTAATATAGCAGATTTTATAGCATAAGGTACCTTAATACTATTAGTAATATGATGTTTAGGACACATAAATAATAGAAAATGAGTTTATGAATATCCCAAGGTATTGCTATTAATTGCAAATATAAATTTACTTACTTAAGCATTTTTTAATTTGATTTTGATATGAAATAAATATATAGGTATATCAAACCTCATGATATTGAAGAAAAATATGTAATGTATGAAGAATATGCCAATATGATTCAATATAAGCTAGGTAAAAATTGTATAAAGCATTCAGATAATGTAACAGAAGGGCTAGACAAGATAGACCAGATTTCTGAACTATGCCTATCCTCCTTAGCTAAAATTTAAAGTTAAAGGTAGTTACTATCTAAAAAGAGAAAATAGAATAGAGAAAGTTAGGAAAATGTAATAAAAAACTCCATAAAAATGCAGAATATGCAAAATGTTTTAAATTATTTGGAAACAATTCAGAAAATTTATGGATAAACAAATATTTATGTTAAATAAATTCAACATAATGATGAGAAAAATAATGAATCTAATTAAAACAAAATATAAGTTCATGAAGTCATAGAAACCTTTAATGAGGCAAATAGAAATATTTAATAAAACAAAGAGCAGCAAAGTTTTTTACAAAAATTGGTGTGCTTTAATAATATGTCGAATTATTTAGGATAATAGTTATAAACTTTATAAAATAATGTGCTAAAATAACTTCAATCGTTTTACTTATCTTATAATAACTAAAATGTTGAAATCCAAAGTGAAGGATATTAGAAATATAATCTTTATAAGTTACTAAAATCGTTTTTTTGCTTAAATTATTACTTTTAAGATAATGAAATATGTAAATCTTCTATTGAAGGCATTATATTAGATAATGTTTCGAAATCGATAGAGAAAGCATATTCAAGGTTTCTTTAAAATTAAAATATAGAATATAACTACAATAACCAAGATGAAGAATTGTAATAATTAGTAATAAAATAACTTGACGAAAATAATTTAATTTTTTATACAAAATTTATTTTGGAATAAATTTCAACTTTGATAGTTAATCATAAACATATTTAAAATATACTAGAAGAAGGATTTAATGAATATATCTAATTAGAAACTGAAAGCGATATCTAATTATTAACAACGAATGATAAATTTGATACATTTATACATAAACTAAAATAAATTAGTGGTTATTCTTGTACCCTCATGATCGAAAAAATTTTTGAAGCGATAGAATACAAAGTGATAAAAAATTTATAATAATAGTTATAAAAAATATCAGTGGATAATTTTTAAAAATTGTTAAAATTATTAAATTTCTTTTGGCATATAGCTGCTTAGAGTTAATAATTTTAAGATGGGCATAATTAAATAATTATTGAAAATTATATTTCGGGGCAAATATAAAGCATCAAAAAATTCAGCATTCAATACATTTAAATGTTGCATAGTTAAAAAATAAATAAGTTAATATCTTATTTAAATGCTGAGTAATGGAATAGAAAACCTGTCTCCTCTAACTATAAAAAATAATTAGATAATTTTTCAGAATTGTAAAAATGCTAAAATAAATATCTTTAATCAATAGACTATTTGATAAGTGATAAAGTTAATAAGTCAGCATTGCATGAAGCATAAATGTAATTAATAAATTAAATTAATAATATTATTATTTATATTTTATTTATTCTTTAAAAATAAGATTTGACTTAGAAAATAACAATTTTTATGAGAATATTGAAAGTGGAATATAAAACGAGGAGAATTAAAATAAATAAAAGCAAAATGGTGAATTGCTTTCTGAATAATATTCTCAATAAGACAATATAAATATAAAATAAAGCTAAAATAGCGATGAAATACAAATATAAACAGAATAATAAGAATTTGAAAATGAAATAGTGATATGCAATAGTTCATAAATACTACTTGATATGTTAGCTTCTTATGCTGATAAATTAATAGTTTTTAATTTTATTTCTTAAGAAATTTATAGTTTGAGTTAATAGCTCATTCATATTTATGTAACATTTTAACATTATACAATATTAAATTAATATTTTCATTGTTTTATTTAAAATATAGGTGTTCTTCATATTCAACAAATTTTGTGAAAAAGATATAAAGCAAAAATTAGAATTTAGTGGAGATAGTAGCTATCTAAAGAAAGAATATGAGATACCTGAAGATTAAAATTCAAAAGAATATGATTTATATGTTTATAGTTCATAGTAATTATCCGAAGTTGCCATAATTAAATTGCATTATTCTGAATTGGTGACATTTCTTAAGGATTATTCTGAAAAATTAGAATAAATATGTAATAATTCAAATATTAGCAAAAGTACTGAGATATCTGAGAGGGTATTTGCTTGCTAATCTTTACAATTTGTTTATTTTTAATTTTAAAAGATATCAAATTCAATAGTAAATTTTAAAATTTTAATTAATTAATAAATTGCTATTTAATTTTTAATTTTAAATAGGTATTTTTATAAGATGAAAATAATATAAATATACCTTAATAACTTTAAAAAATAAAATAATAATTAAATAAGTCGAAAATTTAATATATAAAAATCACATATCTTACAACCTAATAAACTCATTCAGTTTGATTCAGCTCGTTTAAAATGAGAAATGGATGTCATTTAATTAAAAAGATTCATAATAATATATATCTTAATACATATATAGAATCATTGATATAGTTAAAGATAAGAAAAAATAACTTGATTGCAGTGGCGGTGGGTCAATACCAATTCTAATTCAAAATAAAATATTAATTTAAATAGTATATTACATTTTCGAAGTACTACTTTATTCATATTCTATGTCTAAAAAAGTAAATTAAATATATAGGTTATTATCTACTACTATATTTTTAATAATTTTAATTTAAATATTTATTAGTTTACTTCTGATTAGCGATAATAAATTAATTGTGATATTTTATATTTATTCAAAGAATTAAATTCGATTGTTGGGGAATAATTATTTATATACTCCTAATAAAATTAAGTTAAAAAAGAAAATGGTATATAAAATTTAAAAGAAAATGGCAACTAATCTTATTATGATAAAAATTGTAATATTACACAGAAATATTATATTTAAAATTACATAAATATGTTAGATTGCAGTGATATTTAATAAATCTAGGAGTTTTAAAATAATAATTAGGTACTTGTTATTAATTTTATTAATAGCTAGCTATATATATTTTATTTTTAAATAGGAAACTTATTCTTATAAAATACTCAGTTGTTTGTTAACTCACAGCTAAGCAGGATAAGATCTGCTCAGAAATCAAAGAAAAGTTCATTTTATAAATTTTAATAAATAACATCTTAGTTTCTTAAAAAATACATTAATCGATCGTTGATATTTAAATACCATTTTTAATTTTCATAATTTATTAGTTTATTTAAATTGCTAATTTTTTTAAATTAATATTTTTTAAAATAAAATCCAAATTTTTACTATATTTAAAAATTTTAAACGTTAATATTTATATTTAATTAAAAAATAAGTGCTATACTAAATAATAGAATGAACATTTTTTTCCCCTTAAACTTTAATCTTTTACTCCTTTTATTAATAGAATAAAATATATTAATAGATATAAAACAGAGATTATAGATAATATACAAAAAGATAATCTAGTTGAATATAATATATGAAACAAAAATAGCCTACTAAGAGCAAGCCCTATTTGGTTTCTCTAAAAAAAGTAACATAAAAATTTATCTCGAAGATAGGAAAAAGAAATTCCTGTGTTTTATTTTGCTTGATTGGTTGTTTTTCTCAAACAGTTTCATGCTATTTATTTAAGCTATCATATGTTAAATTGGGAATGCCATTAGAATAAACAATATTGATGAGGTGTCTAGTTTGCTTTCTAATAAACTGGCATATAATACAGCAAAAGAGACATTCTAAAATGATTTAAAATTTGAAACATGAGTTAGAATTATATCCAAATTTAAACTGGGTATAAAATATATTAGTTTTTAGGTAGAAATATTTTAATTTCCTACATTGCATTGTTTAAAAAATTATTTATAAAAGAACTGTTTTGGCTGCAATTGCGCAGATTTTGATATTTTTCAGCATGAAATATCTTCCTATTGGATACGTAATAGCGATTGGATACTCCACATAAATTTTGTGTGTTTTCAGTGGGAAAATACTAAATGGCATATAAATAAACTGCAAAAAACTATTAGTGGCTATATTTACCATTATATTATATGTAGCGGTCACTTAGTCTTTATATGTTTAAAATGCTATTCACCAATAAATAGATGGTTTATATTAAAATTAGGAATAATAATCTATTTTGAGATCAAGATCTGTTATTTATAATGAAGTAAACGCGGGAGTATATAGAATAGATATAAAATTTGATTAAGAATAGTAATATAATATTAAAATAGGTACTAAAGTGCAATTATTACTTTATGATTTTCTTGTAATAATTAAAATTTCAATTTTTAGGATTAATTTTAGCATTTTCTGGTGCGATATTGAATGCTATAGTTATTAGTTTGCAAAAATTATTTAGAAATAAATCTCATCCTGATATTTTACTAAATAGCTTTTACTTTGTTTGCATTTTGATAAGTTCTTTACTCGTTATAAATCAATAAAAAATAGTAGAATATAATCAGATAAAAGCAAATTATATCATAATTTTAATATCCCAATCATTTCTAAGTAAAAAAATCCATTATTATATAAAATTCTTTACGTAATATTAAAAATTTTATAGGTTATATAAGTATGGTATTTATGAATACTGCGAAAAGTATGAATTATAATCTGATGTATTAAATATTAAGTTACTCCTCAGTTTTATTATCTTTTGCTTTAGAATACAATTTATTAATGACTTCTTCTATTGATATAATAATTGTTATAGCTATAGCAGTTTTATTAATCGGAAACTTTTTGATTACTATTATTAATAGCTAAGAATAAAAATATCAAGAATAACTATAAGAAGAAGAAAATAAAATATATGATTTAAATGATTCTCCTAAATGAACTATTATTGTATACAATTATTTAAATAGGACAAAATCAACACTACTTATTATATTATTACTGTTTAGATTTTATTATTACAATTTTATTATATATTTAATGTATTTTACTTTCAATATATTTAACTCAAATTATATTCATAACTCCCTTATATCGCTTATATAAATTATTTTTACTTAATTCATTTTATATTTTATGGTAATTTTATATATATAAATCAGATCATTATTAACATTATATTTTAATAGATGTTAAATATATTTTTATTTCTACTATATTGTATATTTATATAATAATGGAGAATATTAAGCATTACCATTATAAAGTAAGTGCAATTTTTTTAATTTAATAATGATTTAAAAAACATAAATTATTTATTTTTAAATGTTTTTAAAATATAAAACTAATTTTAATAAATATTTTAATTATTTTATTATTATTCTATTTATATTTATTTTTTAATTTTATACAAATTTTAAATTTTAATTATATAAATTCTCATAATAAAATTTATTTTTCTGATCCATATGTAGATAAATAAATTATATTTTATAAAGTGATTATTTTTAATAGATAAAGTTTTGATTTTAAGAATATCATTAAACACAATATTAATTTAATAGAAGGTTTTGTTAGAATTTATATATAAGTTTTTTAGTACTGTATAATAGAAGACTATTAAAATAAAAATAATAAATATAATATAATATATATATCATCCCAGATTAGCTATTTATAATTAAAAATCTAAATTTTTGATAATAAGATTAAATGATCAATAAATGTTTAATTAGGGAGTAAAATTTTGTTTTCTTTAAAATTTTATTTCAAAATATAAAAAAATATTAGAATTGGTATTATAAATAACTATTTTAATATAATTTTTAAATAAATTTTAATAAAAAAAGTTCAACTGAAAATATTTGCTCGAATTTAAATGCAATATAATACCTTAAAATTTTTATAGTTATATTAATAATTCAGTTTTGAAAACTATATTTTGCTGTAAATACTAATTATTGGAATTAATAAAGTTTGATTTAGTTTGATTTGGGCCACAAAATAAAACAATTATAAACCTACGACAATATTAATTATATTTCTTAATTCCCTAATAGTAAATAGAATAAAATGAGAAAATTAACACAATAAATATAATGGAGAAATATACTTGTTTTATTATAAAATTTCGGGATATTTAATTAGAATTTATTATTTTTATATGTCTTGGATTGTTAATAAGATACTATTTAGATAAATAGGAATTAATTGGAATATTTTTTGATAATATTTAAATTTATTTTCGCACTATGTAAATTTTATTGGCTTTATTTATTAATTATTATATGAAATCCAAAGATATAAAGAATGAATGGTAAATTAAAAATTTGAAATAAAATAAGCATAATTACGATATTTATATAGCCAGCATTAATAATACATTTTTATATATAAGCAAATAATTAAGCGTATGTATGTTTTATATAATAAATAAAAAATTTGAGTTATATGTGTATATAAATTTATATTATTAGGGGATTGATTTTATTTTAATATATAATTTAGCATAGATAAATAAAAATATTAATTTGATAACAGTGATAATTTTATTTTGCTTATTTTTGTTATAGAATAGTAAGTAAGCAAAAAACTATCTAGTTATTGAGTTTTTATAATATAATAAAGTTCTAAGCGGGCAAATATAATGTGTATTTATTTATTTATTTTGAACGCATAATAGGTAGGGTATTAATAAAATATTAATAAGAAGTCAAAAAATAAAGAAAATATTTTATCGCTTTATTTCCGTCAAATAAATTTATTTATTAAAAGCAATAAAATATATAGAAAATAAATTAAAAAAAAAATAATAAAATCTCTAAAATATACAAATAAACAAAAAAGCAAAAACTACTTCTTACTTTTTAAAATGTCATACTATTCTCCTGCTAAAAAAGGTCAATAAACTTTAAACCAAAGCCAATATTCTGCCTTTTCTCCTTCCAATACTACCATGAGAAAACCCAACAATATTTAAAACTAAACCTTCAGCACTGTAAAAAAGATTCTAATTTTTATTTGGGCTATTTAATTGCCATTATTTTATAAATAAAATATAAATTAAATTGTAAATATTTTAATTTTTTATAAATAACAATAGTTGGGAACTTCTACTCCTGGAAAGTATGTTCCCGAAGTCGAATAATTACAAAACGAAAAAAACAATTACAAAACCAGCTTCCACCAAACTGAATTAGAACTTTTGAAAGCCTAATAATAAATCTAATCTCTCAATGATGAATTAGACTACTACAAAGCCAAATAAATGGCCTCTCCTTCCAGATCTGTCTACTAAAGAGAATTAGATGCTTCATCTGTATCTCCTCTTAGACAAAGCATCAGAGAAAAATCAGCTAGGGAAGAAGCTTTGGAGTAAGAAGTTTCTAGACTCAGAAAACAACTCATAGAAAAAAGTCAATAAACTGAAGAATGGATCAAGAGAGCTACCAGAGCTGAAGTTAAAGCTAATGGAGAATTCGTAATTTTTTTTTTTGTTAAGTTTAAATTTAAACTATAATTTAGTACTTTTTTATCTAAATAATATTTTGTATATTAATTTTATGATAAATAAATAAATAATTATAATAATATCTTATAATCGATTGGAATTATTTCATTCCTAAAATAATTTAAAAATAAAAATAAAAAAACAAATATTATATTCACTTAAGTAAATATATTTAATGATTTAAATTAGAATGTTTCTGAAGAATTGTAAGCCAAACAAGACATGATCGAAAAATTAAACCGTGAATTGACTCAATTATAAATCAAAAGCCAAGATGTCGGAAGACTTGAAAGAGAAATCTCTGATTTGAAGGCTTTGTTGTAATTCAAAGACGAAGAGAACGAAAGATTGAGAAGAGAAAAAACTGAAATCCAATTGGAACACTATAAATCCAAATAAACTGAATTGAACTTGAAAGACTGTGAAGTCAGATTGAATTCTGAACTCAAGAACTTGAAAGGCTAACTCACTGACACCGTGAAAGAAAACGAAACCATCATGAAAGTCAAATAACACATCTACGATGAAGAATTGAAAAACATGAAAGAAGAAGCTGAAGTAGAAAAAACTATGTTACACAAAGACCTTTAAACTGTTGAAGGACTCTTGAACAACAAAAGCCAAGAATGTGAAAACATCAGAAGACAAGAAAGTTCTACCAAAGATAGATTGAGAGAAGTCGAATATTAATCCAGACAAAACAGATAAACTGCAGAAATTTGGAGAGAAAGGTATTTAATCAACAATAAAATTATTACAATATCAAAAGTTTTTCTTTGCTAAATTTTTACATTTAATTTAGAGCCACTTCCGCCGAAAAAGAAGTTCAATATGTTTAAGAAAAAAGCATATAAGACCAAGAAAAACTGAAATAAGAAATGAAAAGAAACCACTCCATCGAAAAAATGGTTTTGGAAGACAAAATCAAAACCTTAAGAAACATCGTGTCAAGAAAAGAAGACGAATTGTCCAACGCCCACATGTCTTTGGCTGAAACCAACCAAAAGAAAAGAGAAATTGAATTAGCTAAACTCAGATTACAAGGAGCCGTCAGTGATTTGGAAAAGAAAAACGATGAAATCGACAGAACTTACCAAACCCAACTCAGAGTTAAAGATTAAGTCCACAACTAATAAATCAACAATTTGAGATCTTCTCACGATTTCGAATAACAAAGACTCAACAAAAGCATCGACGCCTTGAGATACGTTGCCGACAAGTCCATCCAAGAAAGAGAACAAGAAAGAGAAAGAGCCAGCAATTACCAAAGAGAGTACTTGAGATCTGCTGAAAAACACAGAAAGGCTGAAGATCAAGCCGACTTCTGGAAAACCCACAGCAGTTTCGTTGAAAGATAAAAAAATCAAGAAGTTGAAAGAGTAAAATAATTTAAATTATATTTAATTATATTAAATTAAAAATTTCTAATTTTTAGGCCGAAAACTTAAGAAAATCCCAAATTGATTCCATGAAAAGATCTCATCATAAGGAAATTGCTGATAGAGATTTGACCAACAACGTTTTGTCTACTTCTTTGGTTAGAAAAGACAGAGAACTCAATGATTTAAGATATGACAATACCCTTGCCAGATCTCAAGCCCTTTAACACGAAAGAATGTAAGAATAAGCTAGAGTTGAAGCTGGTTTATGGAGAAGCAAAGCTGAAGAAGAATAAAACAGAAGATTGATTGACAACTCCGTTCACAGCCATTTGAGAAGAGAAGAAGGAGTCAGAAATGATTTGGCTTTATCTCAAACCAAATTGGCCTACAGTTAGGAAATCAATACCTTAAACAACATCATTGACAGAAAAGATGAAGAATCTCAAGACTGGAGAAACAACTACCACAGAGTTTTAAGATCTAAGTACTGAGTGTTGCTTTCTTTCTTTTTTTGAGAGAATGAATTACTAAATCTTAGAATGAGTTATTGTTATTTATGACTTTTCAAGACCATTTTTTATTTATAATAATTATATATAAAGTTATTATTATTTTTTTTTTTATCATATCTAATATAAATAAATAAAAATAATAAAAAATTCCTAAATGTAATGTATCAAATCTAAAATACTATTTTTTTATAGGTAAAATTTTTACTAAATATAAATGTGACAACGTATATACATACATGCATACGAAAGTCAATAAATAAAATATTGGTAAGTGGAAAATTATTCCATGGACATTAATGTAATGGATATTAAGTATTATTTTTGTCTTATATATGTATCTTTTATATACATATAATAATAACAAATATTCATATTTCATAATATTGTCATATTCATGATAGAATATTATTAAATTAATGAGTAATTTACTAATTTTCAAATTTTACTCATTAGTATGATATGAAATCATATATATTTGAATATAAATATTAGAGATTTGATTATTATTATTAGTAATTTAATAAATTGTTGTTATAATTGTGTAAGAATGCGGTCATTCATCTATCTATCTATCACTCATTCATTTATATAGTGAATATAACAATATAATTAATTGATTAAACCTATATAATATAATAAAATATATTACCCTCCTTACATTAGAGAGAAAGTATTAATTTTGAGTAAAAATAGTTTATAATAAGCTATTATTAGTTACAAAGACAAAAACACATCAGTTTATTATAAATTTATCCTTCAATTGATATGAAATAGGAACCATTGAAAATAGTAGCATTTATTATAGTTTTAATTGGAGCAATAACTTATATTTCAGCAGTGTCTTACGGAATATTAGTTATATAGGAATCGAAAGCTAGTTTAATTTTAAAGCATGTGCATAAACAGTACAACTAAGATCAATAGTATTAGGCTATTATCAACGAAATTATTTTGGATTATCATTACGAAGACTATCCCTTCCGATTTTTTGAAATGGCCAGTCGAGAAAATGCAAAAAAGATGAATGATTCCTCGTACCAAAAACGCGAAAACCAATTCCCGATTCTATACGTGCACGGCCACAAGGGAGAGTATTCCGAAATTGTGTAGATTTTAAAGTAAAGTAGATATAGTATATAAACTAAATAAAACTTAAAATAACATAAAATGAATTGTAATTTCGAACATAACATTTTTGTTGGGTTTTATAAAGACACTTGTAAGACGTAGAAAACATTATGAATGTCAATATGGAAAACAGATATTTTAAGATTTATGTGGCTGATTTTAGAGAGGCGCCGAGTTTGTTTTCTCCAGCGATTATGGAGAGACAGAGCATATTTTTACAGAAATGTCTGCAACATATAAAGAAATTTTCGAAGAATCCGTTGCGAGTGTTGGCGCACGAAATGGGAGGCATAACCATTTTAGATACGATTTCGAAAATCAGCAAGGAAGACATTAACAATTTGAGAGAAATTATGTTTTTGAACGTGCCGCTATCGCAGCATCCATTTTCGATTCACAAGTCATCTTCTGACTTTTACTAGGGCTTCTATGACAACCTGGCCAATATGCCGCAGAAATTGGACTCTGTGAACCTGATTTCGATAACGGGGGACAAAATGACATCGAAGTTATGCAGCATTTGACTTAGTTTCCGCAGCATTTCGTGACTTGTTGTTTAAACAATTAGAACTACTACCATTTTTATACTCAAAACATCAAAGAAGTGCATGTGAGTCTGGGACATAGAGAAATCCTTTCTTATGCGCCGTTTCTCGTTCAAATTGCAAAATACTACATTTTGGATTCGCTAGACAAAATCAGAAAGCAAGAGGTCGATATCTTTTTCCAAGACCACAATCCGAAATACGAAAGAATTTTGTTCTACAAAGAAAATAACAGCAATGGATCGAACAGTGAATAGCAACAGCATCAACAGGGGGACAGCAGCAGTTGGGATGGCGATAATAATAATGAACAAAGCAACGGCAAGTATGGTAGCAGTAGACTGGACCTAACTGATCCAGTTTTCAGGAATTCTTGCTACAAAAAACGAGTGGGGCTTAATTATTCGCAGTAGTACACACTCAGGGGAGACAAAAATAATAGTAGTAATAGCAGCAACAGTAATAGATATCATTGCATCAAATTTGCCAAATCCGCCCTCTCTCAGCAACAAGAAGATAAGCAGTAAAAACCCTCTTCTAATACATAGCCAAAATCGGCTAATAGTGGCACTGGCGGCAGCAAGGAATTCGAACTATCCATTGAAACCAATATCTATCCCGAAAACATGGTAATTTATGTTATTATTCAAAATCCTGGACAACCTGAGTACATTCACATTTTGAAACCGTAATTTTCCTCCATTTTCTAAAACTTTTACCGCTTTCCCATTTTGAGTCAGCATTTTTATTATATGGTTTACAAAGCGAACAGCCCCTCCGACCCTCGAAGTCAACTTTACAATACATTTTCTCAACAATAATTTGTTCAGACTTTAATGAGTTCAGTTTCTAATATTCGGATTTACGCACATCAAAGACAGCCGATTAATTTGACGGAAAATTACAGTTTTAAATTTGCTGCTCGTAAAAACTAAATTTAACTATTTATTTTAATAAAATTTGATTAAAAAATATTATTTTCTATTCATTTACACAGTTTTTTCTACTATAGAACTACACTTTCAAAAGCAAAACAGCTAAATGGATGTGTACCTTATGAACTCCGAGTATCCGACCCTCATTCAGTCCAAATTGTGTTCTGCTCCCCACTCTGCTTAATCTCAGCAGAACCAGCCAGCTTTCAACGAAACAATCAATTACATATAGACATTATAAAACATAACGGTGCTGGTTATATAAGACGAAATTACAAACTAAATAGTTTACACGAGTTTATTCTCAAATTTTGAAGATTGTTCTCACCTTTCAACTCTAAATTTCCTGATGAAAAACAGAAAATTACGACTCTATTCGACCTATCCGATAACCAGTACCTATATAACTCACGATGACAATGCCTTTTTTTCGTAAATCGGTCGAAATTAAAAATATTCAATATTGATAACTGCTTTCACTTACACTCTGATCATATACCTTTCTCTCTACAGAGCACATGGTAAGTAAATTAGAAATTTATTAAATTTGTGAAAAATCAATAAATAAATAAATAAATAAATGAATTAATTAATTTTTTGTAATAATTCTCAATAGTGCAAATTTAAGAACCGCATATGCAAGTCATCCACCCACTTTAGTTCATGCTGGCGAAAATCGGGAAATTAATGATATTTTAGACCTTATTACTGCTAATTACAAACTTTTCGTTCGATATTTTTATATGTTCTTTTTTAGGCATAGGTCTAAATGGAATGGTTATGCTATTTTTTGAAATCTATGTGCGAATATCGAAAGTAATTTTCAGTAGACTCAATGTGGTGTATGGGCTGATGTTTTGCCAAATTCTTATATTTTTTGTAAAAAAGTGGGTAGTCATGCCCTTGATATTCTCCATTGTTGTAGGGTAAACAAAAATATATAATTTAATTATTTATTTTAATTTTTAACGATTTTTAGGACTTATAAAGGAAAATCTTAAAATTTGGCATTTTCCACATTTTTCATTGCTTTTATAATCTATATTTTAAATATTAACAATATTTTCGCCTTATTTGACGGTGGTGAATATAACCATTACATAATTGAATATAATGAGGGCACACTAGATTTTGTTTTTATTTTGGTTTGGCTCTACTATGGATACTAGATTGATCACATTGGAAATAAAAATAAAAAATATATGCAAACTGGACTGGTCTGTATTATTTGTATTGTAAATTTCTTTGCTTTAGAAGGAATCAATCAAATTACAACACTATTATATCCCTTTTCAGTTATACTAGCCTTTAGAATGGTCAAAGATATATTCTATGATTTAATTAAACGCTGATTTTTAAATAATTTACCCGAAGATTAATAATTAAAATTTAATTTCTTAATTAATATTTTAAATGTAAAAAAAATTATAATATAATTTTATTTCAAAAATATTTATTGTTTATATAACTAATAAATTGACATTTTTTATTTATTAGAATTAATTTTTATTTTATATATTTATCTATTCGTTTAATATTTAATAATAATAATAACAACAACAAATTAATATTTTTTATTAAACTATAAATGGAAATTAAAAATAATTTGAATAACTAATATACAAATCAGAATAATATAGTAGAATCAATTTCTTTTGAAGATTTTAAAACTTTTTGTGATAAAATCTGTTAAATTTAATTTGACGATTTTGAATTTTAAATTATAGATAAATCGAACATTTTTGTAAAAATTATAATTAAATAATAACATAATTTTATTATTGAGATAAGTTTATAATTCAAAGAAAAAAAACGAGAATGCCATATTTTTGGAATGCAAATATTATAAATGTATTTTTTAAGATAAATTTAAACCTTTACCAATGAATGCTAAATATTTTTAATTTTAATAATTTTCAGAAATTGAGAACGATAACAGAACTTTTTTAAGGTTTAATATACTCTTCAATATTGGCTATAAAATACCAGTAATATATTTTTAAATAATTAACTAAGATGGTAATATTATATATAATTTGAAATAATACTAATAAATTCTTAAATTGAAATAAATAGTTAACTTATTAAACTAATAGTAAAAATTTAAAATAAAAAAATTAAATTAAAAAATAGATGGAACTTTGATTAAGCTGTAAGATTACTTGGAAAAAGAAAAATTGTTTGGTGATATTTCTGAGAAGTTTATTTTAGATTAAAACCACATAACTGGAGAATAGTTATGGTGTTTACATGTGTGTGCTCTTAATAACTATGTGAATTAATTATAAAAATAACTTATAAACAAAAACGAGAGTTCATATAATTTATAAAGTAAATATTAAGTTAATCAGTACATAATAATGATACTATCCCTTTAACTGCAATCTTTGGCTGTGTACTTCCCTGACAATATATTTTAAGTTATGGTTGAGGAAGAGTGAAAAAGTTAGAACCTTATCACTAATATATACTTACTTTATAATCTAATTACAAGGATCTATACGAATTAATAAATTATATACTTCAATGAATTTGATTAATAAAATATTTCTAAAGTTATCTCTTTGTTGATATTATTATTATAATTACTAATTTCATTTGATAATAATATAAATAATTTTTGATAATTCATTTGACTATAATATAATTACTTAGTTCTTAATATTATCAAAATGTTTGCAACTTTTAATTAATTAATTTATAACCTAAAATAACTAACCAAATAAAGTATAGTTAAGTTAATATATAATAATAAGAAGTAATTAATAAGCAAGCAAACAATAAACAAAATTAAGAATAAAAGAAACTGAATGTCATTTTTGCCAAGATCTCAATTTTAAAAACCCAAATCTTAATTTGGAACAGATATAGAAGATTAAACCCCTGAAAAGTAAATCAAGGGAAGGCAAATTTCTTTTACAGGTCGTCCCAGACCATAGCCCATGCCTTAAAGGAGAATATAAAGTATGCAATCTAGCAAATTATAGGATGATAAATTTTAATTCCCTTCGGATTAATCTTCAGCACATTATTAGGAAGGAGACGATTACTAAAGTTTGAGAAAATAAGCCAATTTTTTATTAGAATAAGAAAATATAAATGAAGCTTTTATTAAGTATGAATTAGGTAATAAAACTGTTAATTTATTAATAATTTTATTGTATATTTCGTAATAGTAGCAATGATAACCGTTTTTGATAAAAATCGTGTCAATTTAATTATATTTTATTAAAAATTACAACAAAAAAGCAGTTTTGAAGATTATTAGAATTAAAAAACCCTTGTGTCTAAATAAATTTAATATTTTTATAGCGATGAATGAGGCAATTAAAGAGCTTTAGAAATAAGATACAAAAGAAATTTAAAAATATTATGATTAGTTGGTTTCCAAATAGTGTAGTATGGCAATGAGGTTTTTGGCCCAAAAAAAAGTTGAAAACTGTTTTTAAACTTTATTTAATGCAGAAAAATTTACGAAAAATCCTGATTTCGACAAAATTGATTATAATAAAAGAATTATAGTACTTAATAATATTGGTTGTGCGTACAGAAGGATTTAAAAATACCAATAGGCCGTCAAGTTCTTATAAATAGCGAGTGAAGTTATTGAAGTAATCTCCAAATATGCATACAATAATAAAAGCAAAATAACTATAATATATAATTAAAATAGAAAACTCAGACTTTTGAAAATGCGGGAGTCACTCATTTGAATATGTGTGCTGTCTACTCATAACTTAATTAACATTAGTAAGCGTTTCAATTTGCAAAGCAGGGGTTATTAGAGTGTTAAAAATAAATGATTTAGACTATTAACCATCCTGTTTTAGGACAGTAAAAAGATTAAAGTACTAATAAAGAAACAAATAATTTTTTGTGGCTATAGATTTATTAATTTTAACATTATTTTTGTTAGTTATTGAAAAAGTAAGATATGTAGCCATTAGTTACCATAATATGGGAGCTGAAGAAGAACACAATAAAAACAATTCAGAAGCATTGCAATGGTACGAAAAGGGACTCGAAATTTTGCAATAACACAGTAATGAGTAAGATCCTCTGTATACTAAAATAAAAGGTTGTTATGCTAAATGCAAAGCCGTAATATTATTACTTAGATAAAGTTAGATAATTATTATTTTGAATTTTAAAAATTTCTAGAAACATGTAATTTACTAAAGAAAGCAATCAGGAAGCAATTTCCAATTGACTAGTACTTAAAGAGTTCCCCTAATAGAATGGCTGTAAAAAAAAAAAATTAAAAAACAAAGTAAAATTCATTATATTTAAAATATTTAAATTAGATGAGACCATAATCTGCCACAATGACTCCCAACATGAGTAGTTCAAATGTTGGTATTAGCAAACCATATTTTGGAAGGGGAGCAGAGACTCCTCTCACAATTTTTATTCGATTCCTTAGAATTAAAGCTAAAATATCGACCAGGAAGAGCAAAATCAAGGAAGAACCATTTAAAAAAAATAATTAATTAGTTCTAACTTTAAGGAAAGAAGGGTGCAAAAATATAACAAACTCAGGACTAATATTTAAAAACAAAATTTTGTTCATTCAGAATTAGATGAAGATAGCATTGTTTAAAATGGAATTAACTAACCTCTTCAGAACTTATCTTCTGCCAAGTACTTTACTACACATTTGCAATAAAAAAGTATTATTATATTTTGATTGCTTACATTTTATTTTGAAATAGAAGATTTTATTCCAGTCAAGAAAGAAGTCAGGAAGCCAGTTTCGACAAACAAATGTCTGACTTAGAAAAAATCGGAGTTTTGAAATGGTCAGACAGTGAAGAATCGTAAATGATTATTTTTTAATTTTAAATTGATTTTATATTTATAAAATTATTAAAAATGCATTTTGTTGATAGAGAAAAGGATGAGGAGCTTATGAAGACATAGCGTCTCAATTTTTATAATCTCTTAATAGCTACAGTGCCAAAACAACATAATAGAATTTTTTCAAAGAACCGAAAACTGCTTAACCGGCTTATAAACCTAAATTTATTTTTTCTTCTTCTCAACTGCAAAATAACTCTTCTTTGTAGAAAAAAGAAGGTATAACACTGATCATTTATTTATTGCTTTTATTATTAATAAAATTACTACCTTTATTTAATTTAAGAAAATTTGAAAAATTCTTAAAAACGAAAAAGTGGGTATAATCTATAGGACTATGATTAAGAAAAGGTTTAAAAGTAAAATTGAAACATGATTAATTGATAATAATGTTTATATTCACTTCTTTTTTATTAGAATTTAAAGAAAATTTAGAAAAAATCAAGGCAAAAAGATTCAATAAAATTAAAGGATATAAAAAGAGAATTATTTGAAAAAAAAGAAGGAATAAGAAGCTAAAAGAAGGTAATCTAAGATTTAATAATAAAAACGAGAAGAAGAAGAAAAAAAAATCAATGAAGAAAAGTAAAAAGAATAGGAAAATGATAAATAATAAGAGTAAGAAGAAAAAACAGAAGAATAAATAAGATTAGAACATGAAAAGGCCATATTGATTTAATAAGAATTCAAAAAATTAGATAAATAGAGTAGGAAAAAAATGTAAAATAAAAATATAAAATAAAAATTACAAAGTATTAAAATAATAAAATTTAACAGGCCAGAAGAGCTGTAAACCAAATTTAGCTCTATTAAAGAAGGTAAATGAACATAAAAAAGCAGTCGTTGTTATTCAAAGACACTTTAAAATGCTGAGAGAATAGAAGGAATTTTAATTGAAGGCGATAGCTTAGAAAAATAGGGGAGGCCAGCTTATTAAAAGATAGGTTATGGGAATAAAAGAAATTTAGTAAGAGGATCAGTATAAAAATGTGAATGAAACTATTGGATACTATAATGTGTCAGTTTATCTTACTGATTTAAACAAGCCCATTTACAAAAGGGGATTAAAATGGATAGCCATTCCTTGCAAAGGAAATGCAGACAATGAAATTAGCAATGATTTGTATTAGCTTTAAGGGAAAAAACAAATCTAAATTAATTTGGCTGTGTAATAGAATAAGAACTATTTAATTTTAAAGGAATTAAATTGTCATTAACTCCATTTAGAAAAAGATAAGGACTTGCTTTTCTTTATAGATCAACTTAATAATTTACTATATATTAATGTAATATAAAAATAAAATTTAATTTTATCAATAACTAATAAAAAATCAAATATCTGATTAATAGAAAGGAGAACTTTAGCTTGAAGATATAACTGATATAGATATTTAGGAACATGCTTAATAAAATAGCCAAAGACCATCTGGTTTTTTTTAAAATTAAAATGACGAAAATGAATTAAATCATTAGGTCTTGAAAATATAAAAGTACATAAGAATGCAATAAAGCTAATAAAAATACTTGTTAAAAAAAAACCAAAAATACAGAATATTATATAAGTAGACTTAATTGCAAAATTCAGAAGATTATGTGGTAAATATGAAAAAATAAGCATTGTAACAAACAAGCCAACGTTTTTGATTTAAAATATTTTAAATATAGACACTGTATTTATACTGGGACCATGCCAAAGGAGTGCTATTTACAGCTAAAAATGAAACAAATGGATAAAGATTTATAAACACGCTTGAATTTCCTCCTATTTTGCAGGAACTCTATCCTAAATTAAATGCCCAAATTGTTGACGATATATTATACATTAATTCTACCACATTGGACTTGGAATATACTGAATCAACAAAGGAATTAATAGGGATTAAAGAACAATAAGATAGGATAGTTTAATAGCTTGATTTTAATATCGCAGCCATTTAGCGAGTGCAATCAAGAGTGAAAATGATCATTTAGAGAAATAAGTATAAATTACTTAATAATGAAATGCACTTCATTAACGAAATTTATTTATTAAAAGTTATAATGCTATGAGGGAAAAGTTGAAGAAAAGAAATAATAAAAATGAAAAGTTTTTGTTACTAAAAAGCAGTACTTTTTCGAATAACAGTGTTACAACTTTTGTTTGTACTATTGTCCTGATTAAAATATAATTTTCGTGACTTGCACACTTATATCGCGTTCCCCAGAATATTAGGAAAAGATTCCTTAATATTAACAGATAATGTTTTCGAATTTCACACTTAAAGACCTGCATTTCTTCGGTCCGAAATTGCTTGAGAGAGCTGTAATTAAGAAATCAAAAAGGAGCGGAGACAAAAAGATCCATGTGCCAAGAATCGAAGAAATAATGGCAGATATCAAGGTAAATTTAAATTTAAATAAACCATCATATTATTGAAAATTATTAACCAAGGTTGCTGTAAAGAGACAATTGGGAGAGCAAATTGATTTTAAAGAGAGCACAGTTGAGGCTCGGTTGATATTCAATTAGAGAAGGCTGAGAATGGTCTATTACAATCACAATTCTATAATAAATATGACTGATGTAAATGAGCAATATTAAAAGTAAAAATTGTTTAAATAAATAAATAAATAAATAAATAAATAAATAAATAAATAAATAAATAAATAAAAAATTGGTAACCATTTTTATTCTCCATTTTTTTATTTATTATGAGTAGATGTGTGTAGTAGAATGTCAAAGAATACTAAAAATTCGAACACTAGACGCACTATGCTGAAATCATTTAACGTACCTATCGCTACTATAAATTTAAGATCTCCAAAAACATAAAAAAAACTAAGAATATCAACCACAACGATATAGAAGATCTCAATAAATACGCCATGTCTTTAAAAACTACCAATATTAAGCTGGATGAACTATAAAGATTATATCACAAAAATAAGAGAGTAAATAAAATTATTTGTAACTATATTTATAATCACTAAATTTTACTATCATTATAAAGATTAAAGAAGAGGGAGATATCGTAAAACCAGAGTAGCAAGGAGATAAAATAGTTGAAGATTATCCTTATGACTATGTAAAGAGACCTTTATCAAAGAAACTCAAATAGTAGATGTCTATTAACCAATAATAGATTACAGAATTTGATGAAAATGAGCCGGATAGAATTCTCAAGAAAGAAAGAGAGTCTTGGCTTTTCGATGTTTATTACTAAAAAGAACACAACTTTATAACTTTAGTCGGGTTAAGGTAGAGGGCAAAACAAATTATTAAAAATTAAACAGACCTCATTTCAATATAATTTAATTTCATCTTAGAACCTACGGGGAAGAAGACAGAAAAGAAGTAAAAATTCTCACCATCAATTTAATAGCTCTTCACTATAAAGAAAGCAAAAATCCACAATCTCTTAGAAACAATATAGAATAGAAGGTATTCGATTAGTTAAGGTAAAAACATATTTTTTTTTTTTGGTTTTGGAAATTATCTAAACATTTTTTGGAAAAATTGAAGATATGAAGAAGCGTTCACGGATGAAGTCGAGGGAAAGCAGTTTGGAAGCAATCTGTATTTCGAAGAACCTGTTCAGGAACAAGTCGTGGAATAGGTCGAAGTAAAGGAGAAAATATTATCAGGGGCTGAACAACTTGCGAAGGAACTGGCCGCCGATGCTTCTACGACTGTGCATTTAATACACTGCGAATAAGGAAATTATTAAATCAACTACTCACTGTCTCTGAAAAACAATGTACTCATTGCAGGTATTCTGTATAAACCGGATTCGAGAATAACCACGGAGGTCTACTTCCCACTATAGTCGTTCGAATGCAAGTTGCTTCAAAATATGGTGCAACACAAACATGGAGAAGAACTGGTCAGATTCTTTAAAGATATTTTAATTTCCATGTCGTAGAATTTTGAATTGCATATTCACAAGGATGAAGGAGTTTCCTCAATTAGGTGAATGAAACTAATATAAATTGGAAATATAATTAAAATTAATAAAATAATTGATTTTTAGACATAATGGGGACCATGTAGAAAAACAAATGCCAGGACTCTTAAAAATAGTTTTTGCAAACCGACTCCAATACAAATTAAGAGAAATTCTCAATAAAATGTAATTATTTATTTTTTTAAAATGAAAATTATTCAAATTATCAGATAGCTAACATGTTTTATCCAAAATTCAGGCAGTATAGAGAACTTTTAGGATTAGTTCGGAAGGAAGAATTTTCATTTAAAACTTTAAGAAATAGCTACCTTAGGGGTATTTATAAATTTCATTTTTCCTGATGAGAAAACAATTTACTTTGAAAATGGTGGTTTCTTAGTATCCCTTGAGAAATTGCAGGAAATCAAAAGTAATATATTTCATTTCGATTCTAAAATTGAAGCAGCAGTTTGATTTGAGTTCTAGAGAAAAAAGAAAAGAAATTTTAAAATAGAGATAAAGTCCTTCTTCATAAATATTCTCAGAACCGTATACATATATATTATATAAAAATAACAAATTTATCCTTTTAGAACCTATTATGTAATTATTTTTATTTTAGAAATAGAAATTAAATTTCTGATTTTGATGAAATTTCAGATGAAAGGTGGAACGAAATATAAAGGAAACATCGATTGTATTAACTTTTTATAAATTTTTAATTTTTTATAAATAATATATGTTTTTTCCCTATATAAAGAGCTAGTAATAAAGAAGATCCCGTATACTTAACCAACAATAGGTGGACTGATATTGAATAACTTCACAAATTACAGTACTATAGACATATTTACAAAGATTTATTACACTATTTATGTGATAATATTAAATTTACTATACTTTATGAAAAGGTAATTTTTTTTATATCCTAAAATTCCTGAACATGATTTAAAAAATTGTATTTTATTTAATATATATTCAATAGTTAACAGCAGAAACTGTTGATAAGCGTATTGAATTAAAAGAAGTTAAAAGTGCCAAGGTTGTGGAAAAAAGAGTGATATAATAACAAAAAACCCATATATCTAATCCGAAGTTGAGATAAAAAATTTAGGGTAAAATAAGATCTGTCATTTTTTTAGAAAAATTTTTCAGAAAATTAAGAGAATAAGAATTTTAAAAAATCCAATAAGAGGTATAGGATTCTAGGTAAAGCGATTTTAAACATTATAAATTTCAATTTAAAATTAATGAAAAATGGATTTTAATTTGTATTAAAATGTAATTAGGGCAAAAATTACAAAGTAAATAGGATAGAAAGTCAAGAGGGCATTTAAGAAAATAAGAGACGAGACTTATATTGTAACTATATATCAAAAAGATAATTTGTATACGTTCCATTTGGTAAATGCTTTAAGGGAAAAAAAAGAGAAAAAAAGAAAGATCGAAATATAATTTCAATAAAGGGAGTCTATGAATACGATCCTTCAAAACTTTTAAATACGAAAGACAAAACGATTCCGGGTAATTTGATTTATAATGGGTGTTAAAATTATTTATTTATAAATGAATTTTTTTTTTTAGAATATTTGCTAGAATAACTGGATTTAACGGAGCCTGATAAAACATAACTATAATCTGATAAAGAAAGATCAGAACACTGTTTGGGAGAAATTTACTTCAAAGATGTCGCATATACCGATATCGAGTCTGAACAGATAGATTATATCCCCTAAACTAGTGAAGAATAATCCGGTATAGATACAAGATCGTTGAAAAAGTAGCCCACCTTAGTATAGCTAAGGTAATTTATGATAATATAAGTTAATCTTAAGAACAACATAATTAATAAATAAAAAATCAACTTGAATTTAATTTAATTTATTATTTTGAAAGCACTTAAGAAGAAATTATGGGAGAAGGAGTGCCGACAACCATCTTAAGTAATCTGGTTGATTATGTGCATTCTAAAGATTAAAAAGGCAGGGATTTGTTGTATAATGTTGTGTATACAGGAAAGAAGCCTAAGGCAAGGAAATAGTAATAAATAGAAGAGGATTAGCAGGGATAAACTGTAAAAATAGATGTTGATCTCGGAGAAATGAAGAAACTGTACCCGAACATGAATAGTTAGACTCCAGGTAATTAATTAATTAATTAAATTCAAGATTAAAATAAAAAATGGGCATATTTTTTGACGCTTTTATTAGGACTTATGAAGGTTATAGGGGAATAATTGATTGAAGGAATAAAAATTGGAAACTAGGGAGATATTATCCTTGATAATAATAAACTGAATCCCCATTGCTTGTCTGTAGCGGAAAAATAAATTGATGGAGCTTATATAAATTAGAATTTAGACCAGTCTGCTTTAAATAGCAAAGATAATTTGTGTTCTTAGAACTAACTTTCTATTTAGCAAGAAGACACTGCTTCAGAAAATAAAATCATTTTAATAAAAAACACAAGATTTTATTAGAAAATAAAGTATCTCATTTTAATATATTTGGTGGAAAGAAAAGTAAATAAAATTATACGGGCTGCATAAGATTCGGTAAAAATTCTTATAAAAAGTGACTAAAAGTGATATTTATTACATAATTAATTTCTTGCATAGGTCTTTTAAGAATACGAATCACTTTACTAAGTATATTCCATAAACTTGAGTGAAAGGGCTTAGCAACCTCTTATTTGGGAAATCACTCCTGACGAAATAGGAGAGATTTCAGGAGAGAAAGGTGAATAATTGGATAAAGCCAGATATTTGATGAAAAGGGTTCACATTGTGAAAAGCCAATATATATTTATAGTTAACAAAAAAGAACACATTTAAAAAATAAAGCCTAAGCCGAATGTAATAATATTCTATGAAAAAGGAGTCTTGCCCATTCAGGTTCATTTCAAAAATAGAATTTACAGAAAAAATTTTAAAATATATACAGATGAAACAAGGTGCAAAAAGGATGATGTTATCTATAAATGTAAATACTAAAAATACATTTTTGATTTTAATTACATAATTTTAATTCTGCAATAGGTATTCCTTAAGAAATGAAGACCTTGAAAAATTACTATATTCTTTACTGTTTCTAGAAAGGAAAAACTAAAAAACTGGAATTTGTAGCTTGGGATATGTTCAATTATGCAAGATTCTCATTAGATGTTGATAAGGGACCGTTTTGGAAATATATGTCTTTAGATAAAGAAGAAACTATATAAAATATGTGCAAATTTTTCGATGTTGATTAAACTAAACAAGAACTGTACTTTAATGAGAGCGCGGCTCTAGATTATTTAGAAAAGCAATCTAAAGAAATAAAAAGTTTCGCTTCTCCTACGAAAAGAAAACAAAATTAAGATCAAAGTAATAGTGAAGGTTTATCACCCTATGGAAGCGATTTAGATTACATTAAATGATTATTGCTTGCTGTTTGTTATTGACAACGAAATTTTTAATTTGTTAATTAATAAATAAAAATAATTTAATAGATTAAATATTTCCCACATTAATTCTCTATAAAAATATATATAAAAAAATCGTAATAGAAACAGATTTAATTATATAAAAAAGTATAAATTTTTGTAATAAGAGATTCTCTTTTTATTTTCTCTAATAATTAACAATATTAGTTATTACTTAGATAATTTTTAATAAATTATTTATTATTATGTATTATAGTGTATAAATTTTAAGTATGTGTATATTTACAATTAATATTTTAATTTGGTTTCGTAATTAATTGACCCTTTCGAATAAATTATTATATAATTAAAACGAAATATCTTAAATATTACACACTAATCAAAAAGGAAGTAACATCTAGTTGTATGGTGTAATAATTAATGGTGGGGGAAAAAATTAAATAGCACTGAAATTGAGTTATAATTTACTGATAAAATTGTATAATTAGTTAGCCCCTTATTTAAAATAAAAAACGTTGAAATGTGTGTATATATGTTATCTATATATCAAATTTATATCTTTATAGCAAATATTTAGGATGTTCGTTTATAAAAACAGAATAAATGTGACTTATTATTGAGTTAATAAGAGTGTATATCATACACACAATATCAAATATTTAACCTATATAATAAATTTTACTGCCATTTAAATTAAAAATGCGAAGACCTGAGTCTTATAGCGAAGCAAATATTTAGTAAAATTAATTAATAGGTAAAGAAATTAATAAAAATCCTTTATTAACGAGGTTTTTTTTCTTGCTTGCTTACTATCTTACACCTTTTATTTGTCGTATTATATATGAGGTGAGTGTGTTTCAAAAACAAAATCATAAATAAATAAAATAAAAAAAAAATATAATAATACAATAAATAATATTTCAATAAAAAATGCTTAAAAATCTCATAAGATTCAGATTTTCCACCGTAAACTACTAAGGACTTGAGAGATGGGGAATTTAAAACAAACAAATTCACTACAATCCCTCGTAAGCTTGATTTCCTATATAATATTTATATTTTAACTACTTTATGTTAATAAAATAATTAATTTGATTGGAAACTCACCTTTTCTATCTTTATTTATAAATAGAGTTGCCGAAATCTATACTGATGCCTTGAAAGACCCTAGTGCTGCCGATTACAATACCAGAGAAACTACTATTTCCTATACCGGAGCCCTTTGCGCCTATTCTGGATTAAGAACTGGAAGATCTCCTTCTGACAAAAGAGTAGTAGAAGGTAAATGAAATTTGAAAAGGGGGAAAAAAATAAACTTTAAAACTAAACTGATTTTGTATAGATTACATATTATGAATCAGCATCTCACAATCATTAAATGATTTAATAGTTATTATTTCTGCCACCCTTATCTAATATAAAATTTAAAATTTATTATAAAATATAATAAAAATAAAATAATTGTATTTTTTTAAATAAGATGAAACCACCAAAAATGACATATGGTGGGGAAAAGTTAACATGCCCATTTCTACTAGTTCTAACTAATTCTCCAGAGATGTTGCCATCAAATATTTAAATACTAGACCTAAAGTAATTTCATTATTTAAATTGTATTATGTTAAACTAAAAGATATTAAAATAATAATACAACTAATCAAAAATTTAATTTCAATTTCCGTTTTTAGTTATATATCGTTGATGGTTATGCCGGATGGGACCCCTTATACAGATTAAAATGCAGAATCGTTTGCTCTAGACCTTATCACGCTTTATTCATGAGAAACATGCTCATCAAACCCTCCGAAGAAGAATTAGCTAAAGACTTCGTTAAAGACTAAGACATTGACTTCCACGTTTTCAATGCCGGAGACTACAACGCCCCTCAACCCATTGAAGGAACTGCTTGTCCCACTTCAGTTTAAGTTAACTTCACTGACAATACCTACACCATTTTGGGAACTTAATATGCCGGAGAAATGAAAAAAGGTAAATAATTACATTAAAAAATTTAATTGCTAAGAATAATCATATAAAAATGACTTTATACAGGTATTTTCGGAGTCATGCACTACTACATGCCCAAAAAAGACATTTTATCCATGCACTGTTCTGCCACCGAAGGAAAAGGAGGAGATGTTACTCTTTACTTCGGATTGTCCGGAACTGGAAAAACCACCCTTTCCGCTGACCCCAAAAGACTTATGTTGGGAGATGATGAACACTGCTGGTCTCCTACCGGTATGTTATGTTTTATTATACACATATATAAATAAACTCACTTTACATAAAGAGTATTTTGTATATATAATTTTAATTAAATTAAAAGGTGTCTTCAACATTGAAGGAGGATGCTACGCTAAATGCATTGACTTGACCAAGGAAAAAGAACCCGATATTTACAACGCCATCAAATACGGAGCCATCATGGAAAATGTTCTTTTCAAAGAACCCGTCAATAACAGATAAGTTGACTACCACAACACCGATATTACCGAAAATACCAGAGTTTCTTATCCTTTGGAACACATCGAAAATGCCAAATTCCCCTCCATGGCTGGACACGCTAAAAACGTCATCTTCTTGACCTGTGATGTAAAACCATTAATTAAGCAAATTTTTAATTAATACAAGAGTATTAGAATTAAATCAAATTCATTTGTTTAGGCCTTCGGAGTTTTACCCCCCATCTCCAAATTGACTCCTGCTGAAGCCGAATATCATTTCATTTCTGGATACACCGCCAAAGTCGCCGGAACCGAAATGGGAATCGTTGACCCCGTTCCCACCTTCTCTGCCTGTTTCGGAGAAGCCTTCTTACCCCTTCACCCCACCGTCTACTCCAACATGTTGGCCAAAAAAATGGAACAATTCCACACCAACTGTTACTTGATCAACACTGGGTAAATCATGATAATATACATATGATCAATAATGAAATTTATAATATTTAAAATCCAAAATTTTAGATGGACTGGAGGAAAATTCGGAGTAGGAAGTAGAATGTCCTTGAAATTAACCAGATCTATTATTGACTTTATTCACGAAGGTGATATGAGCAAAGTTGAATGGGAAAAATTCCCCGTTTTCGGATTCTAAATCCCCAAAAGTATTCCAGGAATTGACGCCCATGTCCTTAACCCCAGAAATACTTGGGCTAATAAAGAAGATTTCGATAAAACTTTAAATAAATTAGGGTAATCTTATGCTAAAAACTTCGCCAAATATGCTGATCAAGCTTCTGAAGAAGTTAAAGCTGCTGGACCTAAATTATGAATAAATTAATGATTTGAAAATGAGTAATTTATATGATTGAATGAATAAGCCAAGCCCTTTGGCAAACATAAGTTTTATTCATTTAATTTAATCTAAACTAATATAATTAAAAATTTACTTTATGAATAATAATAATATTATTTGTATAAATTATTTATTTATAAGATTGTATTTTTTCTAAAACATACACAGACACATTTACTAGGTGTTTTAATTTAATTTCCATATTTTTTTTAATTATGTAATTTAAGGAGTATTAAAAAAATAGTAAATTTTAATCCCTTTAATTATCCTTAGATAATTTATAATTTTAAATTATCTAACATATATAGATTATAAATATTTAAATTATAATAATTATTAATATAAAATTATAATTTATGGAATGATAGGAAATTAATAAATAAAATATATTCCTAAATAACATTAATTCTAGTTTTAAATCTTCAGTATAACATAATAAATAATAGCTTAATTTTTTGTAATCGTAAAGCTTACGTGAGTTTTTTTTTATTATTTAATTGTTAAAAATAAATATATTTAATTTTAAAGAATTTTTGAATTATACCATATAAAAAAATTAAAAAAATATATATTTTATTTAATTCAATAATTTATTATTTTATTCCATAAATATATTTTACCATTGCATTATATAATTTATTATCTTGTGATATTTATTTATTTTTGATAAATATTCTTCTAACTTTTCCCTTCAAAAGGATGAATATATACACATCTCCTTGTTACTTATAATATATTAATAAAAAAGAATTAGTATTCAAATTTTATCACTAAAATAATTAGAATGTTACTACAAAACAGAATTAGATAACCATATAACAAAAATAAATAAAAAAAAGTATTAATCAAAGAATGGCTTAAAAACATATTGATCGAATAATAAAAAAATAGTACTAATAAGCTTATATTCTATATTATACTTACTACAATCTTATATTATTTTATCAACCTATTGAAGGGTCTATAAATATATGTGTATTAATATATATAGCAAAATGCAAATTTATAAAAAATAATTAATTATTTAATTAAAAAAATAAAATTCAAATCAATAAACAAAAATATAATATATTAATAAGAATTAAGAAAATAGAAAAAGTATTGCAAATATGCAAAAATAAAAAGATATTTCTCTTTAGGGAATGAAAGCTCTTGATGAAATAAAATCAGGAAGCAGTTCGTTCTATGTATAAGAAGAATTAAATGATAAGGGAACTAGTTCCTCAGTCATTGCAGCTTATACCGAATTAAGATAATCATTGGCTCTTAGATAGAGTTAAGTTATTGATGGAAAATAAGAGTCTTTGGTAATAAACTTGTTTTTACTTTACTTAAAATGGGTGAATAATTAATTATATAATTACATAAATAGATGAGAAGAGGACAGGGATCTATGACCAACTAAGCTTCTCTCTACCAAGGAAGTAGAGCCAAAGGATAGGCTTCTAAAGCCTCTATGGCAATGGATAAAAAAGATCCTTCTTCCAGAGCTGTGTATGCCGAATAGTAACAATAAACAGCTGATGTTATGGCTCAGCAAGAAGATCACAAAATTCCCCTTGATTTGCTATGCAATAACTTAGGTAGAATTAATATTATTTTTATTAAAGATATATTTGAGTTTCATTGATTATTAGAATTACTAATTTTACAATTTAAAACATTTTAAAAATATATTTAAATTAATTGAATCATTTGCCAGGAATTGAAAACATTGAATTGGGATTGACCACTCAATTGGCAGTATAAAAAAATTAAGAATTAGGAGACAATAAATTGCCTGAAAAGAAGAAGACCCCTGGTTGGTTAATATTTTTGGGAGAATTGGTATACCCAATTAAAATACTTTAAAAATATAAATCGTTGTTATTTACGAAAATAAAAAAACTTTTATAGTTCAACTGGTTTAGTATTATGTTGTGGGTTGGATCTGGGTTATGTATTTTCGCTTACTTTATGGAAAAATCTCAAGGGCCCGGAAATGTTTATTTGGCCGTCGTTTTAATTGCCGTCATTTTCCTCACTGGAGCTATTACTTATATGCAAACATCAAAAAGTTCTGCCTTAATGGACAGTTTTAAAAATATGATTCCCTCTGCTTGTAGCGTCATGAGAGACGGAAGCATGTAGTCTATTGACCCCGTCAAACTGGTTCCCGGAGATGTTATTGATATTAAATCCGGAGACAAAATCCCTGCCGATATCAGAATCATTCAATCAATCGAAATGAAAGTAGACAATTCCGCTCTTACCGGAGAATCTGATCCTTTATTGAGAACTGACAAGGTAAAACTATTAATTTCTAAACTAATTCATTCATTCATTCAATCAATCAATAATTTAAAATAAAATTAGTGCACCAATGACAATCCTTTAGAAACTTCAAATTTAGCCTTCTTTGGAACTCTTTGCAAAGAAGGAAGAGGAAAGGGAATTGTTGTCAGAATTGGAGAAAACACTGTTTTGGGACAAATTGCTGATTTAGCTCAGGGAGGAGATAAAACCAAAACCCCTTTGAGAATAGAATTAGACAGATTCGTTCTTTTGATCACATACATCGCCTTGGGATTAGGAGTCATTTTCTTCTTGGCCGCCAGATTCGCTGTAGGATATTCCTGGATCGACTCTATGGTTTTCGGAATCGGAATTTTGGTTGCCAATGTTCCCGAAGGATTATTGGGATGTATTACTATTTCATTGGCCATCACTGCTGAAAAATTAGCCAAAAAACAGGTGTTAGTCAAAAACTTGGAAGGAGTAGAAACCCTCGGTTCCACCAGTTGTATTTGCAGTGACAAAACCGGAACTCTCACTCAAAACAAAATGACTGTAGAACACGTTTGGTATGATAGAAATATCGCCAAGGCTGAAAACAGGTAAACAAACAATTTAAAAAAGTTTTTTTTATGGAGCCTAATTTTTGAAATTGCTATTTTTAAAGACAAAAAATGGGAGAAGGATTCCAATACGAATATGAAATAAACGATATCACTTTTAAGGAATTACATAAATGTGCCATCACCTCTTCTGAAGCTGTCTTCGAAGTCAAAAAAGAAGATTATGAAAAAACTGTATGGTTGGAAGCTCCCGTAAAAGGAGATGCCTCTGAAACCGCTTTAGTCAAATTCTTCTAACCCATTGAAGAAATAGGTATGACTAGAAACAACAATAAAGTTCTTATTAACAAAGAAGGATAACCAGTTAAAATGCCCTTCAATTCCACAAACAAATTCGCTCTTACCGTCATTGAAGCTCCCAAAGATAAATCTAACTATTGTGTTTACATTAAAGGAGCTCCTGAAAAAGTATGGAAATACTGCAGCACTTTATTGAACAACGGATAATACCAAAATATAGACTAAGAAATAATCAAAGAATTTGAATAAGTCAATTTGTAATTCGGTAAAAACGGAGAAAGAGTTTTAGGATTCGGTAATTATTATATTTAACTATTTATCTATTTATTAATTTACTTATTTATTTCTTTATTATTATAGCCAAATTGCACTTAAACAGCGAATAATATCCCCAAGGATTTGACTTCAATGTATCTACTCCCGAAAAATTCAACTTTGAATTAGCTAATTTCACTTTCATTGGTTTGATTTCTCTTTAAGACCCCGTATACTATTATTATTATTTTAATTATAATTTTATATATAAAATCTACTTTTAACTTATTTTTATAGCCCAAAGACACCGTACCCTTCGCTGTTACCAAATGTAGATCTGCCGGAATTAAAGTAGTTATGGTTACTGGAGACCAACCCCCCACCGCCGGAGCTATTGCTAAATAAGTTAATATTATTCCTTCCCACGTTAAAACTAATATCGACATCATGGAAGAAAAAGAATAGTAAGGAGAACCTATTACTTGGTTAGAAGCTATGAATCTTGCTGATGCCATCGTCGTCCATGGAGACAGAGTCACCGAATGTCTTGAAAATGACAACTTGAACAATGAAGATGGACCTGAAAATGATGAAACTTTGCAATCTTGGTGCAAAAAACCTTATTGCGTCTTCGCCAGAACCACCCCTGCTCATAAACTTAAAATTGTCAAAGCTTGTTAAAAAGTTGGATATATCTGTGGAGTTACTGGAGATGGAGTCAATGACTCTCCCGCCATTAAATAAGGTAATTAAATGAAAATAATAAATAAATATTTATTTATTAATTTCTTAATTTATTTATTTATTTATTTATTTATTAATTTCTTAATTTTCAATAGGAGACATCGGTATTTCCATGGGAATTACTGGATCTGATGTTACCAAAGATGCCGCTGATATGATTTTGTTGAACGACGACTTCGCTTCCATTGTTGACGGAGTAGAAGAAGGAAGAAAAATCTTTGATAACTTGAAAAAAACTGTTGTATATTTGTTAACATCTAATGTTACTGAAATCTTCCCCTTTATTGCTCAAGTAATATTTTTTTTAATATTAAAATAATTATATTATTATATTTTTACATATAAAAATAAAATAGATTCTCTTTTTGATTCCTTTACCTCTTTCTAACATGTTAATGTTATGTATTTGTGTTGGAACTGATATTTTACCCGCCTTGAGTTTAGCCTATGAAGCTGCTGAATTAGATATAATGACCAGAAGACCTAGAACTAAAGAAGAACACATGGTTACTGTTAAATTAATCACTCACGCTTATCTCTAAGTAATTTAATTAATACAATTTATCAATAAATAAAATATTAAAAATAATTTAGATGGGAGTCATAGCTTCTGCCGCTGGATTCTTTGCTTACTTCTACACCATGTACTACTACGGATTTTAAATGTCTGGACTCTTTGGATTATAGTCTGGAAACTTATTAACTGCAGTAAGAGGAGATCAAATCACTTACGGAAGTTTCAACTATCAAGCTGCCGATTTAGGAAATCCTTACTTGAAACTTGCTGATGGTTCTGTAAACTGCTTTGATAACTAACCCAAATCTACCAAAGATGGGCAACAAGCTTATTATCCTAACAACTATTCTTCTAATGTAAAAATTTTTTAAATTATAACATTGATTATTTATTAAACCAATTTTTATTGAATTAGGGATTCCAAGCTATTGATTGGTTATTCTAAACTGATATGCAATACGATATGAGATAAATTATTGTTGAATGTAAAGACAAGAAATATAATCCCAATGGAAAATGGACTCCCTTATCTGGAGTTTTCAGAAGTTGTGAAAATATTGATCACTCCGTCCACGCTTCATACGCTGAATTATTCAACAGTAAAGATTTCAAAGAAACCCCATCCACTTCTCCCATGACCTTCAAATACCCTGGAGAATATCATGAAAGAAGAGTACCTGTTTGCTATAGTACTGAAGCCTTAAAATATGCTCAAAGTGCCTATTTCGTAGCTGTCGTTATTGTTTAATGGAGTAACGTTTTATCAGTCAAAGCCAAGAAAATGTCCTTCATTTACACTCCTTGGAACTCCGTAATGTTATATGGAGTCTTATTAGAAACTGCTGTATGCTTCATTTTATGTTACACTCCTGGAGTTCAAGGTGTCTTCCAATCAAGACCCATTGATGTTTTATAATGGTAAATTAAATTTTATATTTTATAAAAATTTAAAAATAAATATATTATTAATTCAGGTCTTGTGGTTCTGTTTTCTCTATGTTTTTACTTGCTTGGTGCGAAGTTAGAAAATACCTTATCAGAAAACCCTCAGCCGCTGGAAAGAAAAATTTCTTCGACAAAAATACCAACTGGTGAAAGATACGATACCTTACTTATAATTAAGATATATACTTTTGAAAAAATTTATTTTATTTAAACCAATATTTTTTTGATTCTATAAATAAATAAATAACAAATAAATAAATAGTAATTTTAAAATTAACATATATCTTTTATATTTCTAAAAAAATTTATCTATTTAATAAGATATCTATCTTTTTAAAAGGATAATTAATATAAAGAGCAATTAATATAATTTTATTTTTGTAATTTATAATAACCTCTATATGATTTCAAATGCTCTTTATTTAAATATACGTATTTTTTTTTATTTATTCTTCGTAAAAAGATAATAATAAAATGTAGAAAATAATTAATTAATTAAAAATAATTATAATTTGATTCTTATTAAATTTAAAATAAATTTTTTTGGCAAAATTTTGTAAAATGGAAAATAGTAAGCTATCTTATACATAAAATGAAGGAGAATAATCTTCCAAACCAAGCTTAACTTTAATAGATAACTAAGATTTTCACCAAAGAAGAATGGAAAGGTAATTATTAGTTATTTTAGTTAATATATGAAATCTAATTTTTAGAATAATAGTTTTATCAGCTTTATTTATAAATCTCTAGGTTCACAGCTAGCAGCTTTTATTTTGTTTAAAATACAGGATATGATCAATTAACTTTACAAGATGTGTTTTCAATTACACCATAAATTGATGAAAATAATGATTTGACACAATATACTTTGAAAACTACCATATAAGAATTAGTTTATTATCCTAAAAAGAACTTACTAGTTTAGATTTCAATCAATTAAGTAAAAAAATTTTTTAGTTTTACTAAATCAAATATTCACCAATATTAAAAATATATAGAAAAATCTAATTGGGGCTTACACTAAAAAAAGTGAAGACCCTGGAATAGGTCACTTACTTAGTATAGTTTTATATGAAAAAACCGTTCCTGGATGCTTTGAACAAATGACTAGGAAAAAAAGAGAAATACACTTTTATCATCAAGATTTCGAAAAGCTCCGAATATGGGAAAGTTTAATTCAAAATATAGCAAGAGATGAAGACTATTTATATAAAAATTAGTAGCAAATTGCGAAAAAATAACTTAATCCTTTTAATAGTAGATTATTGGTTTTTATAAATCCCAAATGTACAAATAAAATGATAAAATATTTTTTACCAATAAAATAAACCTAAAAATTTTTTTAATTTATAGCTGGACCGGGAGGCGCAATGAAAGTATGGGAAAAAGCAGTTAAAATGTTAGATATTGCAGGATATTAGTATACGATCATTATAACTGAAAGGAGAAATCATGCAAGAGATGTAATATGGGAAATGGATCCCACAGAATTATTCTATTATGCAGGAATTGTAAGTATTTCAGGAGATGGACTCCCTCATGAGGTAAATTTGCAAACTATTATATCTTTTATTACTTAAATTTCATATAGATATTTATATTTAGTATTCCATATTATAATTAATTCAATAATATTGCCTTTTTTACAGATTATTAATGCGTTAGCTACAAGACCTGACTCGTAAGAAGCGTTAAAAATTGGAGTTGCTCCGTTACCAGGGGGAAGTGCAAATGCAATTGTTAAAAATATTGCTGCTACTTCTGGTGAGCCTTGCAATGTGGAGGGAGCTGCATTTTAGATTATAAAAAATTAAAAAATGAATATAGATTTAATGGAATTATGCTTTGATGAAACTGAAAACTAAATACTTAAGAATTACAAAGCCCTTCCTAAAATTTACGCATTTTTAAGTATTTGTTGTTCTTATATTGCTGATGTGGATTTAAATTCTGAACACTTAAGATGTTTGGGAGAATCCAGATTTGATATTTGGGGAGCTTACAGAGTATTTTGTCAGAAAGCTGTGAAGATATAGATTGATGTAAAGAGTAATTATTAATCTTAAATAGGTGAGAATGTGTCTTAGGTTTAATAATAGAATTAAAATTAAAAAAAAGTCAAAAAATAAATAAAACAAGTACTCAAGAGTCTCAACTTACTCAAAAAATGCTTGATAGCAATCAAAGAATAAATGACAATTAGTCCACACAAACAATCTTACAAACTACAAATAGCAATGACTCAGAATGGGAAACATTTTAGGGACAATGCAAATATTTAATGCTATAAAATATGGCTTATATTTCGTTTAATAATTATTCCGCTCCCTGCGCTTAAATGAATGATGGATTTGCAGATTTATAACTCTTGATTAATTCTTCCTGGTAAAGTTATTTTTTAATTTGATTGTTTAACTCTAATAATTATTGTGTTTAATAAATAGGTGTTCCTTGTTCAATTAAGCTTTAGATTTTTAATCAGGAAGTCAATTCACTTCAGGAGAATAAAAAAAACCTAAAAGCAAGAGTATGGTTCATAGGATGTGTACTGAATTCTAAATTAAAAGTATGGATAATTAAAAAATATTATTCTCAGTTGATGGAGAGAAATATGAGGCATATAGTGTATATGGTAAAATGTTAAAAAGATGTTGCTCCATTTTTTGCTTTATAAAGTGAGAGGTAGCAAAAAAAAAGAAGAAAAAAAAAATATTTTATTTGAATGGTTAAATTCAAACCATATATATATAATATATTCATAATAAAATATGAAATTGATTAAAATATGTACACAGTTTTATTGAATTTATTTATTAATTTATAAAAAAATAAATATAGTTTAAATTTATATATCTTATATTAGTAATGAAAAATAATAACTTGCATATAAAATTATTGTTTGGCTATAAAAATTCAACAACAGCTTCTTTTCTTTGTAAGAGGTTTATAAACACTGTTGGTTTACAGAGTAAACCTGCTGGTATCTTAATTTTCTTAAGTACTTTTCAGTTGTACGTCTGATACTTTTTATTCAAATGGAGTACAATTCTTTATATCATCATTCTAGTTCTTATTATTATTGTTCAACTAAATTGTATCTTTAATTATATCTACTTACTTTTATATTTTGTAATACTTAATAATTTCTTCTGTAATCTTTTGAAAAATTGTATCTAAATTAATATTTTCCTTAGCACTGCACTAGACATAAGGAATTTTATATTTATTTAGAAAAGCTTCAACTATCTATTCTTGCTCTTATTTATCTTATTATATTATATCACATTTATTTCCTACTAATATTGCTGGTAAATCCGGATCACAATTAGTCTATATTTATTCCATCCAATAATTAATATCATCAAGACTTTATCTATTGCTATGTAAAAAAATAAAAAAGTATAAAAGTTTGTAGTTACTTAAAAGTATATCTAATATAGCATTTAATTTATAATTAGAAAACTGTTTATTATATATCTAATGAGTTAATATTCTAAAATAAGAATTATTAATTTTTACGAAAGGTCAAAAACTATTATGCAGGCTTTAGTACTTTTGTAAAAAGATCTGATAATTGGTCTAAATCTTTCTTATCCGGCTGTATCCCATAAACTTAATAATATATTAATCCCATTTTAACATTTTACTGTTTTGTTTCTAAAATCTACTCCTATAGTACTTTATTAATTTTCCCAATATTTTCCATCTACATATCTTAATAAAATGCATGATTTTCCAACCTATAAATAAAAAATTATACTAAAACAATAATTTTTTCTAAATGAAAATATTATTTTATCATTCTTATTATTATTTTAAATAATATCATTTATTATAAAAAAAATGGATTAATTAATAATAAGTATTTAAAATATTGTTGGGTCAATTATTCAATAAACTTTTTTATATATAGAATTAAGTATTTGTAATGAAATAAACTTATAAAATAATTTTACTTAGCTATTTCCGAGAATCAATACTTTAGCCTAATAATCTATACTTTCATGTTAAGCATTACTTTGTTCTTTATTTTATTAATTTTATTACTCCATATTAATATTTAAATATATTATTGTTGTAAAAATTTATTAAATATCAAAAATATATATAGCTAAGAAGAATATTATTCTATAATATTAATAGTTACTTTGATAATATAATTATAAAAAATTTTAACTTGTTCTAAATTTGTATAAAATAAAATAACTCTTTATTTAATTAAAAAAAAATATATAATATTTAGTATATAAACTATTGGTATGTAAATATATTTTTTATATAGAATAAAAATAATAGGAATTTAAATTATTTTAAATATAATACTATTATTCATTCTTTTTATTTATTGTTTCTATATATAATAATTAGAGAATTTCTACAATTATATATGTGATATTTAATAATTTTCAGCTTTCATTATATTAAACTTAAATATAATCCAATTTTTAATAATATTAAAAATAAATAATTTAATACTTATAAAAGCTAGCGAAAAAATAATATTTTTAAATAAAAAAAATGGATTTGAAATAAGTAATTTTAAAGATTTTTGATAACTGCTTAGAAAAAATTTAAGAAAATGAGTAATAATAAAATTATACAATTTATATATAATTAATAATTATATATAATTGGAGAGAGAAATAAGATGAAAATTTAAAAATTTAATAATGGGGAGTCAGCGAATTTTACAATTGCTGCTTATTAAGGTTTCGATAGATTCAAGATTTGATTGAATATTCCTCTGAAAAGCAACAAATTATTTAAAAAATTTAGGTATATTATTAATTAAAAGTGAAAATATATAATTATTACATAATAATTTCCATATACTAGGATTTATTATAAAAAGTAGATGCTTAATCTACTAGGGAGTGGGAAAATGCAATTAAAATGATAGAAGATATAGTATTTTTCACAATGGACTAAGAAATGAAGTAGATATATTTCTTACTTAATTTTTTGGATAATTATATTATGATTTAATTGTATTTAAATAATTTTTTGATAAAAAAATTAGAAATACTACATCTATACAACTTTGCCATTTATTTCTAAACAATAAATCGTATGATATAGTTCCAAAATAGATAGAGGCTAGTGTTGATCTTAATATGAGTATCTCGCTGGGTGAGTAAAAATCATAGGATTTAATAATAGAAACCAATTATGAAATAAAAAAAAGAATGCTTAAAATGAAATAACCATATCACCTTAAAGTTTTTAGGTAAATAATTTAAATAAAACAAATTTTATTGCTAAACTATATAAATACAAATCTATTATTTTAAAAATTAAGAATTAAAGAAGGAATAATTAATTTTATAACTAAATCATATGAAATTGGATATAAATTGTAAAAAGCTTAAGATTGTAAAAAATAATGGATGGTTTAAAATTTCAAAATTCACAATAACAAATTGCGAGTTTAGCATTTACTTTAGGAATTATAAATAGTAAAAATCTAATTGCATTACCTTATAAGATAAAAAATTTATAAATTAATTAATTATATAGATAAATAAAGAATTGAATAAGTATTTCATTAAAAACAATGGATCGAAGGAATCTATATTATAATAAGAAAATTATTTGTTTGTCTACATAGATCATTACATTAGAAATAAAATTTCGCTTAATATTTTATACTTATTAAAGTTAGAATGTATGAAAAGCTAAAAGACAAGTTCTTTTTAAATACAACTTGATAATAAATAAGAAATAGATAGTAATAACAATTCAAATTTGATAAACCAAAATAATATTTTTCTAGATGAAGGGAAAGTCTAAGAAATGTATTAGCAAATAAAACAACAAATGTAAACTAATTAACTTACTCTTAACCTTTATCCTTCTGATAAATAAATAATAATGCTGTTGTATCTTAAGTTCTTAAAACTCCAAAATTCCAAATAAAGATTGGATTCAAATATTACAGCATAGAAGATTATAGTTAATTTTGCAAGGATATAGATTCTAGTAACATTAAGGACCATTCTATAACAGGTAAAACAACGAGTTTTAATTTAAATTATTTAAATATTTATTTTAAAAATAAACAAAAGGTATAGATACTTTGATGATTGAGAATTCTTTCGATATAATAGATAAAAATTAGAATTCTTTATACGAAGTAATTATACCTTTAAATGAGAAGGAATCAATGAAAAATGAATATGCATGCAAAATAAATGATTAACAAATGTATCAATAAACTAGAATTCTCTAATTTTATTAAGAGCAAAGTTAGCTTAGCTTAATTTAACTCCTTGATGATTTTGAAAAAGAAATGTCTTTTTAATATTTTGCGTAGATCTCATTCCAACAAAAATAAAGTAACATATTTGTTTAAAATAAAATTACTTTTTTATTGATTAGAAAATAACTTCTATAAATTATTTAGGCTTAGGTTTAAATTAAAAAGATATTAATTTTTAGACTTTCATTCGGTATTTACTATTATTGTAGTTAAATAGTTTAAATTGTAATATTAAATCTATTACTTTTTCATAGTCAAAATAACATATGCAAAGCAGAAAATATTTCTTAAGAGATATCAGAAAAATAAATATTAATGTTTTTGTGGGATCTTGATATACTAGAATAAAGAATTTAACAAAAAATTGGAGCATTTTTTACCTTTAATTTTAATAATCGTAATTAACTAATCAGTTTTTAATTTAATATGGTTCTTCATGTTTATTAACTTTTTTATTTAGAAACCATTTTTGTTTTGCCACTTAATATTATCGTTATGTCTTCCTAAAACTTATCTTACAAAATATTTTCTTAATCATACTAAAACTAATTATTTGTTCATGAGTAGGATCAGGAAGAATTGGTACTTTTTTATAATAATTGTGAACAAGTTTTAAAATTTAAATATATTTTATTAGAGATAGTTTACTTAGTGTGGATACTTTTAAGCAAGAGAATTTAACTAATTAATATAAAAAATTGTTATAAAAAATGAAATTAAAAAAATTGTTTTGAAAGTTGTGAATATCAGCAAACATGCAAATGGCGCCAATACCTAAATTTTCAGAATTTATTAAGAAAGTTTAAATGAGTTGTAAATGAAAGCCTATCTTAAAATGTCAGAAAATTAATAAATAATATTGTATCTCCACATTCGAATCAGAACCAATAATAATTAAGAAAATCTTCAGCTATAATCAATAACTATATAATTTAAGGGTATTCAGTTCAACACACCTCTATTTATTAGTTAAGAGACGAGTCTCAATAAAATAATTCCTTGTAAAATTAAATAAATTCGTTTGATATTTATTAAAATTATTATTCTATTTTAATTTTTAATAAGAAAATCTATAGAATAATGGCTTTAACTTGGATAAGTATGGTGATCATTTATACTAGTTTATTAAATTGGAAGTAGATAAATACTAAACTATTTATTTGTAAAATGAAGAAACTGCATTTTCTTTAGATGTCCTTAAAAGAACCTTTTAAATTGAAGATGATTTACAAAAGTGTTTTAACATATAAAACAACTTAAATTGATTTATTTTATTAAAATTTAAATATTATTATTTGGAGTTAATACTGTATTTTATAATTTTTAAGAAAAAATAGCAAGCATAAAATTAATTATATACATAAAAAACTAATTTGTTAAATAATTTTATTTGCTTTTAAAATAAAAATAATAATAATAATTTTAATTGTGAATATTATTTTATTTCATGGCTTATTAATTTTTTATAAATGTTATGCATTTTTAATATTCTTAATGTTTTCTCTAAGTCTCTGATTTTCGATGATCGTTAGCATTAATCTCATTTGCGCATGTTTAACCTTTGATAATAGGCCTTAATTTATTGTAGTATTATTTTAAATCTATTATTATTCATAATTATGATTTTTCATTTTCAACTAATCTACTTAAAGTTATAATCTTTAATTATTCAAAACTAATTAATTGTATTTAATTTAAGATTTATTGGGCGAAGATTAATCTAATATTTGCGAACTTGAAATTTTATTATTATTATCATCATCCTATTTCCATTAATTGAAGGTAAATATTAATTATAAGATTTTTTAATTTAAATATTAAAAAAAATAAGATTTTACTTTATTTTCATTTAATTTCACTTAACTTGGATTTATTGTTTCTATATCTTAAGAAAAGTCTGTTTAGTAATTTTCAGTTTTTGTTTATTAAGGAGAATTGCATTAAACATCTTATTTTTCTTTTATTTACTACTTTTAAATGTACTAAAGCTATTTTAGATTCTCTTCTATATTTGAAAAACTTAACTATAAATCATAATATTATTATTGAGCAGCCAAAAGTTTATTATTCAAGCCTTCTTATTCATCCTAGGCTTTTTCTAGGCTCTCTTGTTTTGATTTATTTTATTCTTTTTCAATATCTAATTCTTTTTCTAAATACTCATTTTCTTCTTTTAGTCTCTATTTTATGATAATTTAATTTATTTATATAAATATATTAGATAAATATTTACATTTATTTATTATTCCTTATCAGAAATTAGTTATTCTAGTTGTTTCAATTCTAAAAATTGCTTTTAAAGCTATTCTTCATTACTTTAAGTCATTTATTTTTGATTTATGTTCTAAAGGTCAAATTCAGATCTTAGATTAGACAGCAATATTTATGATTCTTGTAATTATTACTTATATTAGTTTATCTTATTAATAAAAATATTTTTTAGTTTAAAGTAATATATTCTAATGATATTAATTTTTACTGTTAATTCAGTTTCTTTTTTGCTATTTTCAATTTCTTCAGATTTTTACTGGAGTTATATTTTCTGATCTTCGCACATTTCTCTGATTTCAGTGAGTTAGCTTTAAATGTGATTTTTCTCTTCTAATATTAAATTATTTCTATTTTCCCATTATTTTAATTAATTATCCCATTCATTCTTTTTCTATTAGTGTTCATCATTAAGTTAATTTACTAAATTATTATAAATTTATTAATTATTTTATAATATTTTAAATAATGATTATTTTACTCATTTTTAAATGATTTTCTTATGATTATTTTAACTCTTATTTCATTTATTAAACTTCTTATACTTTTAATGTATTTTCATCACTTTAATTCTTATTGATTTTAACATTTTACTATTTAATTTCATTTAATTGGTTTTACAATTCTTCTATTTATATCACTTTTGATTCCAAACCTTCAATTTTTATTCTTATGTTAAAATTCGACTATCTTTTTCATCTTAAAGATCTTTTAATTATTACAAATCCTTTTATAAGTTGTTAATTTATGTATCTTTTTCATGTATATCATTATTTTTTTATTTATTATTTATACATTTTCCTATGAAGCTTATTCAATTTATACGTTGAGTTCTTTTTATTATTATAATTCAGATTTAATAGATTTTTCTATTTCTTCATTTTGTTATATTTTATCTTCATTTTCTTTTATTTTTTATTAATTTATTAAAATAGCTTATTATTTTTCTTAAATGTCAGCTTTTAATTAATTGACTTCTAGTTCTAAAGAATTTTTATTTATTCAATCTAATTCATCTATTATATCGTTTCGGTTAATAATTGTTTATTTTGCTATTGGCTTTATTCATTTATAGAAAGCTATTCTTTTTATTCCTAAAATAGTTTTTATAATTTTTATTCCATATCTTAAATCTTTTAATCCTTTGCAGATATAATTTCATTATTTTATTTAATAGTATCTTCTTATATTTTAACTTATTCCTAAATTGCTTATAATTGGGAAAATAGAATACTTTGCTTTTCTATTTCACTATTATTAGCATTTTCATCTTATTCAGACTTTGAATTCTTATATTCCTATATATACTAATCTTTTTAAAGAATTTTGTCATTTGACTCTTTTAATTAATTGATCAGTTATTCATTTTAATTTTATATTTCTTTTATTTTTTAATCCTGTTCTCCCATCAAGCTTTTATTATCTAAAATTTATTTATCTAGTTAAGTGATTTATATTTGTTATTATTATATTTATTCTTCTTTTGCATTGAATTATTATTTAAATTCTTATATTTGAACATTTTAGTCAGCTATTTCTTTAGATTTTTCAGCTGTTAATTATTGTTATTAATTTTGTGAATCTTAAAACTCTTCTATTTAATTTTATAATAATTTTAATTAGTTTTCCATCTCTTGCATATTTTTATCTTTGTTTTCCGCTTATTTTTACTTTTCTTCAATTGCTTAATTTTATTTTTCTAATTAAGCTTTCAAATCATGCACCTAAGAAGAAAGATTACTTTCTTGATTCTTTAAATTTTGAATATCTTCTTCTGACATTTACTGTGAGGATTTTTCCAATTTTTATTTAAAAGCAATATTTTCTTATTAAAGTTAATCTTTAAAATGAATCAATTGTTCAACTGTAATCGTGCTTTACTTGTGTTAAGCTTATAAATTTTTGTTTTGTTCACTAAGTTGCTAATTTTATTCTTGATAAATTTAAATCTGTTATTTGGTTTATTCATATAGGCTTTTGTAATCGAGTAAAATATGTTCATTATCTAATATTACAAAATTATTATATTTAGAGAATTCAATTTATTTAATTAAAATTATTAACCTTAGGAGCCGCTTTTATTAAAATTTTAAATCTGTGATATGGAGGAGTTAGTTCTGCTAGCACTAGAGTTTTTTAATTAACTAATTTCTTCATTTAATTATAAGTTTGTTTATTGTAATTATTGTTATTCCTCTCTTTTTTTAGAATAAATGATAAAATATTAATAGAGAAATTTAATTTAATACATTTTTACCTAAATTTCTCTAAATATTCCTTTTATATCCTAAATTTAGTCACATAGAATGTTAAATAAAAAAATTTAATTATTAATATTAATATAGTTTTACATTGTTTCGGATCTTTCCTCAAAAGCAAATAATTCTTCAGTTTAGAATTAAGTTTAACTTTGCAAGTCCTCAACTGTTGTATTATTTAAAATTTAATTTTGTAACTCCTGGTTATCTATTCCAACTTCCATCATTTTCTTAATATTTATATACACTATTCCCAATACAGACTTAGACAGTTATTGAAAATGATTTTCGTTTTAAACAATGGTATCAAATAAGTATAGGTTACATCTAAAATTAACCTATCCTATTAAGAATCCTGTGAGCATAGCCAACCCATATTATTCCAAAAATTTTAAGGCAAATGAAAGTGACGCCGTATTTAAATTAAACGTGTCTCTCAACACACCTAAGTAAGGGCTCAACTGATTTTTTTTCATCTAAAATCCCAGGGATTTTTGATTAATTGGGTAAAAAGTAGGAGGCAACGCTTGTAAATGGACTTCAATTAATATTTTCCAAGCAGTGGGTTCATCGCAAAAAATAAGCAAAAATATTGCAAGCTGAATAACATCCTTTTATTTTTTTATTAGAAAAGTTAAAGCAAAGTTTATTGTAAATAAATTTTTTTGTACTGGAGAAAAACCGATTTACTAGTGTGATTCATTGATAAATGCCATCACTACATTAAGCAACTATTTTTTGCATTCTTCTTCCGACATATCCGCTTAAACATAGTGAATCATTTCTAAAAAAGAATAGTTTTGTTCAAATATCTTCTTTATGCCTTATATCTGAGAATAAATTATAATAATTAAATGATAAAAAAATAAAGAAAAAATTATGTTATTTTATACATTTTCTAAAATTTATTTAAAATTATGTAATTGAGATGACTATTAGTTTTATTTATTTTGCGTTAAAGAATCTTTATATTGCTATTTTATTGTTTCTTCATTACTATTTAAATATACAAGGTTAATTGATGAATAATGATTTAATTATTACTTAAAATAAATATGTACTCTAATATTTATAATGCTTATTTCCATTATACCGCATATACACTATTTTGTCCCCATTTTAATTTATTCTTTAAAAATTAAAGTTTTAGTAAACATTCAAGTATAATATTCAAACTTAAATTCATTTCTTTACTTGATTCCTTATCATTTCTTAAAAATCACTTTCTTATTTGCACATACAGCATATTCTGTGTTTCTCTGGCTTAACACGAAATCCAATAATCTATCAAAACAAATGTTTAATTGAAAAAATTAGTTTTAATTAAATGTTAAAGTATCCATAGTATAAAAAAATTACAATTTTTTTCGAATTTCCGCATTTCGAACACACTGATCTTAAACACCTTTTACATTTATGTTCTTTTGCTCTTAAAGAAGAAAACTTTTTTAAACAAAGTTCACATTATTTCTATTCTCCTTTTATGATTTGCTTTTCTTCAACTAAAGAAGAATTGTTTAAAAAACTTGATTTATTCATGCTGAATAAAAAACTTTTATTATTATTATTTATTAATTGTATGAATGATTGCAAAAACAATAATTCAGGTTTCTAATAAAATTAATCTAATTTATTATATTTAGTTGTGACTAACTAACTAATGTTAAAAATCTAGAAATATTTATAAATCAAATTAAAAAATAATACAAAGAATATAATCCTTTTTATTATTTTATAACTAAAATATTTTCAAAAAGTTCACAAAAATAAAATGCTACTTATTTAATATTAAATTAATATAAAATTTTATTTTTAAGAGTTTTTTAATTAATCATTTTGAAATTAATATATTTAATTCTACTGACAATAACAGTATATTTTAATATAATCATTAAAAATTTCTACAATTTCCTTTATGAATAAAAAGAATAATCAAAAATTTAAATATGATACTAATTAAATAATAAAAATGTATAATTAAACTATACTATATTACACCAAAATTAGTTTAAATATGTATTTTATTTTAATTTTTAGATTAGATTTTAATAATTTAATTGTGATTTATAAGTTAAATTTCTTTAAATCCCCTCTCTCATATTAAATAATAAAGCTTTAATAAATTACTATTAACAAGTTTTAAAGCATAAGAATTGGAAATAACGAATTACTTCCCACAATAAAATTAAAATTACTTCCCTTATTTATATGAAATTTCGCGACGAAATGAAGGATTAGTATGTCAAAATTATAAAATAAGAAGAGAGTTTAGTTAAAAATTAATTATAAAAAATTTTAATTATGGTATTAAAATAATATTTATTATGAAGATTTATTTGATTTTTAATTTCGAAAGATTTTTATTTTTTTATTATTGCAATTTGAATCGGAGAATTTCGTGAGATTTGTAATTTTCTTACGATAAAGATAGTAAAAGATATTAACTATTGACAAGAAGCGAATATTATTTCTTTGTAATATTACGTAATAACGAACGTATTACGGAAGATTAAATGAGTATTAATCTCTTCAACATTACACATAAAAGAACAAACCATATACGTATAGGTGTTGATTTTATTTACTTACATTTACACATTCAATAAATATTTAAATAATTATAATAAATATTAAGTAATACAAAAAGGTAAAAAAGAAAATAAAAATAATACGGAGAAACCAAATGATTAAGAAAATTATCAAAAACCCCAAATAAATTTAAAGCAAAGTCACCTTCCAGTTTGCTAGTAATGCCGATGCTCCGGTGGTCATGTGCATCAATAGAGGAGAAATAGCCACTAGAGTCTTCAGAGCAGCTAAAGAAAATGGTTACAAATCTTTAGGAGTTTACAGTGACGTAGATAAAAGATCATTACATAGATTTAAAGTAAATTTCATAATAAAATTTATATTTAAATTAAATAACTAATATAAACAATTTTTTCTTATTTAATTAAGGCCGATAGAGCCATTCCTTTGGACAGCTCTAAATCTCCTGTAGCCCAATACTTGGATATAGAAAACTTGATTAAAATTGCCAAGAAAGCACACGCCGATATTATTCACCCAGGATATGGATTTTTAGCTGAAAATCCTGATCTGGCCTAAGCTGTCTTAGATGCAGGACTCCTTTTCGCAGGACCCTCTCCTAAAGTCATAGACTTCTTCGGAGATAAGGTAGATTTTTATTAGTTTTCGAGTGAATATTTAATACTTTAAATAAAAAAGTTATGCAATAGAAAATCATAATATAGAGTGAAATTCTTTTTGAACCATATTTTACTACTATTTTTAATAAAAGCACTATTTTTTTTTGAATTTAAATAAATACAATTAATTTTTCATAGAAATATTATAATAATAATGGTGTTTTTTTAATTTTTTATTTGGTTTCCATTATTCTTCAAAAGTTTCTAGATTATTTATATTTGAAATGGAATGCATTAATATACTAAAAAAATTCAATTAATCTAATTTATATTATTTCTTCATAGGTTCAATCAAAACAATTCGCCAAGAAATGTGGAATTCCTGTTGCCGAAGGTTCCAATGGGCCTATTCCTACTTTAGAAGAAGCTAAAATATTTGCCAATAAAATTACCTACCCAGTAATGGTAAAGGCAACAAGTGGAGGAGGAGGAAGAGGAATAAGAGTGGCCTTCAACGAAGAAGACTTATAAGAGGCTTTCGAAAGAGCTAAATCCGAGGCTAAGGCTTCTTTTGGAAATGACGATGTGTTCATAGAAAAATACATTTAAGAACCTAAACACATCGAAATTTAAATTTTAGCTGATAAATAAGGAAATGTGGTTCATCTGTACGAAAGAGACTGTTCAGTTCAGAGAAGAAATTAAAAAGTAATTAAAAATTTAAAAAAATATATATATATGGAAGCCAATTAATCCTTCTTTTTTTATTAATAGGTCGTTGAAATCGCTCCTTCTCAGTCCATTTCAGAAGAAGTCAGACAAGCTATGTGCAGAGATGCAGTTCATTTGGCGAAAGAAGCCGGGTACACAAGTGCTGGAACTATTGAGTTTTTGGTGGACAAATACAACAACCACTTCTTCATGGAATGTAACACAAGAATTTAGGTCGAGCACACTGTTACTGAAGAAGTAACTGGAATTGACATCGTGGGAGCCCAACTTAAAATTGCCTAGGGAGTTTCTTTAGAAGAAATGGGAATTGTTCAAGACAAAATAGGAATTAAGGGCTGCGCTATTTAGTTGAGATTGACAACAGAAGACGCTGGAAATAACTTCGCCCCTGACACGGGAATCATTGACCTTTACCAGCCCGGAGGAGGACAGGGGATCAGAATCGACGGAAATGCTTACAGTGGGTGCGAAATCACCCCCGCCTACGACTCTTTACTGTGCAAAATCACTGGAAGATCTTCCTCTTACGAGGGATGCATTCACAAATTGATGAGAGAAATCAAGGAAACGAAGGTCAGTGGAGTTAGAACGAACCAAAATTTCTTACTCAACGTTTTGAATCACAAGGTCTTTACAAAAGGAAACTTCAACACGACCTTCATTGCCTCTCACCCTGAACTCTTCAATTTCAAACCCGAGCAGGACGAACAAACCAAAGTTCTACAATGGTTTGCCGAATTCGCCGTTAACTAAACGCCCAGAATCTAAGGAGCTTCCTTCTAAACCACATTCAATAGTCCCTTGCCACCTTAAATTCCTGAAGAATAAAGGGATTAGTAATTGACTGGATGGAGAGATATTTACAAAAAAGAGGGCCCCAAAGCCCTGGCCGATGCCGTTGTAAAGGAAAAGAAGGTTCTGTTCACTGATACTACTATGAGAGATGCCCACCAATCGTTGTTTATGACCAGAATGAGAACCAGAGATATGCTGATGGCCGCCCCCGTTGTCAAGTAGACACACAAAGACTTCTTTTCTTTGGAAAACTGGGGAGGAGCCACCTTCGATGTTTCCATGAGATTTTTGCACGAAGATCCTTGGGAAAGACTTGAAAGACTAAGAGAAGAAATGTAATTTTGGAAATTTTATAATTCATTTTATTAGTTAATTAATAAGTCAATCTAATTATTACATTTTAATAGTCCCAACATTCCTTTCTAAATGCTTTTGAGAGGAGCGAATACTGTAGGTTATACCAGTTATGCAGACAATTTGGTTCAGAAGTTCTGCGACCAGTCAGTCAAATCCGGAATGGATGTGTTCAGAGTGTTTGATTCACTAAACTACTCCGATAACATGAAGCTGGGAATGGACGCAGTTGGATCTGCTGGAGGAATTATCGAAGCCGCAATTTGTTATACCGGAATCAGAGGAAAGTAAAAAAGAATATCAATAAAAAACAAAATTACAATGTTATTTATTTTCAATAAATGTTAGATACACCCTCGACTACTATTTAGAATATGCCAGAAAATTGGTAGAGCACGGAACCCACTTCCTTGCCATCAAAGATATGACTGGTTTGCTAAAGCCAGGTGATGCTAAAATGTTGGTTGGAGCCTTGAAGAAGGAATTCCCCAATATACCCTTACACGTTCACATGCATGATAATGCCGGAGCCGCCGTAGCTTCCTTATACGCTTGCGTTGAAGCAGGAGCTGATATCATCGATGTAGCGACCGATTCTATGTCGGGTGTCACTTCTTAGGGTTCTTTAGGAACTATGGTCAACATATTGAAAGGACATGAAAGAGACCCAAAAATAAACTGTCTCAAAGACTACGGACTCAACAACTATTGGGGAGTAAAAATTAATAAATAATAAATAAATAAATTTTTTTTAAATTATTTTTAAAAAAAATTTTAGTAAGTAAGAGAAGTTTACTCTCCATTTGAAAGCCCTGAAAGATCTTCTTTCTCTGATACTTACCAACACGAAATGCCTGGAGGACAGTACACAAACTTGCAATTCCAAGCCAGATCGATGGGACTCGGAAACCAGTGGGAAATGGTCAAATAGTGCTATATCGATGCCAACCAAGCCCTAGGAGACATTATAAAAGTCACTCCCTCATCAAAAGTCGTCGGAGACTTGGCTTAATTCATGGTTACAAACAAATTGGCCCTTAAAGATGTTTAAGATAAAGCCTCTCAATTGGATTTCCCTAAATCAGTTATTGAATTTTTGCAAGGACAACTCGGATAGCCCTACTAAGGATTCCCTGAACCCTTCAGATCCCAGGTTTTGAAATCTGCAGGGTAAATAATTAATTAATTAGATAGATAGATAATAAAATCAATTTTAATTTTTCATTAAATTTTTTGTAGAGTTTCCCCTCTTTCAGAAAGACCCGGACTTTCGATTCCTCCTTTCGATTTCGAAGCCAGAATGAAGTCTTTGAAGGAAAAGTACGGAGAATCTTTGCAAATTAAGGAAACTGATGTTTTATCTTCTGCATTGTATCCCGATGTATTCGAAGACTACTGCAAATTCAGACAAAATATGGTCACATAACCGACATCCCCACCGAATATTTGCTAAGACCTATCGTCTAAGGAGAAGTCGTCAATTTAACCTTAAAAGACGGGTCTATTATGGATTTCGAACTTATCGGAATGGGAACCACTGATTAAGTATCTGGAGAAAGAAAAGTTTTATTCAAAGTTAACGGTCAGTTGAGAACCATCAAGGTGTAAGATGAAACTGTCAAAAGTCAAGTCGTTTAAAACGAAAAGGCCGATATAAGCGATCCCAAACATGTAGCAGCCCCCATTAAATCCACCATTGTTTCCGTAAAAGTAAAGTAGGGTGATGAAGTTAAATAAAATGATGTCATTGCCATTGTAACTGCAATGAAAATGGAAATGACTGTCAAGGCTCAAATTGGAGGAAAAGTTAAGAGAGTCATTCAAAAAGACGGAGCCAATTTAGAAGTAAATAAATATATATTAATATGTTTAAAAATTTATCATTTGGCATTGTATTAATTTATTTTTTTATTTTTGTTTAGAATGGAGATCTAATTGTTGAGATTGAGTGATTTTATTTTAAAATTATACATTTCTTTAATTAACTACCTTACCTTTCTATATTTAAAATACATACCTATCTACATTAGTATATTATAAAAAAAGTCATCTTAGCATATTTCTTTATATATAGTAAATTAATATATATAAATAAATAAAAAAAATAAAATTAATTTTAAAAATAAAATGTTTTTCAATTTTTGTTGCTAACAGGTAAGTTATTATATTTTGATAATTCATTTTAAGTGGAAATGAACTACTATTACTACTGCTACTGGTTATCCTAGTCCTTGAATTAATTTTTTTAATTGAAATTAATTTGCAATCTTTTAGAATGGCTAAATGACATGGGTTCTATATCCATTCCATCAAAGCAGTAAGACCCCATATTGGATTTGCCATAATGATAATGTCTCTAGGTACTGTTCCCCATATAGGACCTACGAGGGAAAGGTCGCAGCAGATTTTTTTGTATATTTTTTTGTGAGTTTATATCATTAATAGCTTTCGTGGACGCCACATCTTTGGAAGTCAAAATTTCTCTGTAGTACAGGTGGTATTTGAGCGGTCTTCTTTCAAATTTTTTGTTTTCTTTTTCTCTTAATACGTTAGCAACATTATTTTGAATGAAGTAATATTTAAATCCCTTAAGCATGATTTTGTCAACACAGAAGTTATCTTTAACCAAGAAAAAATTGTACGGACTGAGACTCTGCTGCACCACATTCATGCTGTTGCTTCTTTCGTAGGGATTCGGAGTTTAAACCATGGTCGATTTTATCAACTGGACATGGTTTCGATTCGCTCCCTCGTTGTTGTTGCCTTCCATTGTCTACCTTTTGTTCATAAACTTTAAATGCCCATTTTCAATTTCCCCGACCGTCTGAACCCCGTAATTTAGCGTCGTTTCATTGTTTTCACTCGAGGTGTCCACAGACTTGGGACTTGATATTTTGGACTCTAGTCCCAAATTGATGTGCAATTTTTTGTTCCCAGAGTTGTGATTATCTATTCCATTAAAGTTGACGTTTACTTCACTGGTTTTGGATTCTTGCATCCTGATGTCTTCAGAAAAATCGTTATAGAAAAGGGCATTGTGTGTTTTTTGGACACGGGTATTGTGCTGGTTTACAGCTAAGGAAAAATTCGAAGGATTTAGAGTGCCTTTCCTAGAATTCATTTCCGCTATTCTCTTGTTCTGGGGGTGATAATCATAGTTCCGAAGCTGTTTGGAGAGGCTCTGCTTTTAAAGGTTTTGTGTCTGGAAAGCATCCGTTTTATTGGATTTTTCTGCTGATTTAGTGGAATTAGTTTTGTAGAAAGAAAAAGATTTTAATTCTACTGTTGTTGCCCAGAAGATTTTTCCATTACTTCGGTTACATTCTGCTACTGTTGCTACAATTTTTGTTATTACTGTATAATTTCTTCATTTATATTTCTGTACGAAGCTGCCTTTAATTAGGCGGAATTTATTTCCTTCGTTTTAGTTTTCAAATAATTGAACGGGAAATCGTGCATATTTTGCAAAACCTACTGTTGTTGCTATTGATGTTGTTGAATTATTTACGTTTAAAGTTAAGGCTTTAGTAATTAGGTGGGTCTTCTGCAAGGTTGCTTTCGTAGCGGGCTATTATTATTCGCAAAGTTATTGTTATTGTTGTTGTTTGTATTATAATTATTATTAACAAAACTGTTTCTGCTTTTTCCTGTAGGAGATGGCGGATAATAAAGGTTGTTGGGGTCTTGATTAGGATTGTTTTATGAGAAAAAAATTTCGTTATTTGTGTTGTTGTTGTTTCTAAATTTTTCTAAGAAGGAATTTTTGTTCAAATTGTTTGATGAAAATTAATTATAAATGAAATCCTTATCTCCGAAGTGTAAATCTTGTTCGTAATATTGGTTGTAGTTATTGTTATACTAATTCGTGGTTCCTCTCTTCAGGATTCCGCTGGGAAAATTAATTATTTGCAACTGTTAAATTTCTTCATCCTGCTGCTCATCTTCTAAATCAGATAAGAGCACATTTTGCGCCTCCATTGAAATTTGGTAAATAAGCCACGCATTGTCTCTCTTTATCAAACACCTTTTCACTATTTTTCTCTCAATTATCGGTTTGCTGAAATTGTTCTTTAAAATCACTTTTTCCAAGTCCGGAAAGTATTAAAATTGACTGCAACTTTACGTCAAGTGCTTATTAGAAGAACACTTCATACATTTCATTTCTAAAGAACCCTGCTTTTTGTACAATGATAGTTCATCCTTAACTTGGCAATATTATTCATATTGTTTCGGAAACAGCTTAAGGATTTTAAGGAAATCAGATTTTTTTAAAACCAGTAAATGGCAACTTCCAACGCTTCTAAAAACATCAAAATAAAAAAAATAGTTATTAATTTGTTGTTATTTGTAAATTTTATGAATGCCATTTTTTACACCGAACTCGTTTAAGGATACGTATTGGCCAAAAATTCAAATTCGTTAAAGTAGTTTCCTTTGCTCAGTAATTTGAGTTCTTTCACATCATCGTCATGATTTTCTGCCAAGAAGTTTTGGGAATTCACTACTTTATCGTTTCTTTAAACTTAAATTTAAACTTGTCCGGAAACAATGAAGTAAAGGGCCAGATTTTAAGAATAAACATTTTGTTTTTCTATAATTTATTGGTTGACATAAGAAACAGACTGCATTTGAAACGAAAGTAGCTCTAATAGCTATCTATCAAAATTTTCTTTAAAATACTTAAATTTTTCAAGATACTAAATATTTTAATTGACAATCAATTTTTTCCGTAAATCCGAAGATACTATTTTCAAAACTTCTTTATTTTCCGAAATCGACAGTTCGCTTTCAGATTTGTGATAGTATTCAATGTATTTTCTGACCTGTTTAATAAAATAAATGGGTATAATAATAATATATTGCTTGTTTGTTTGTTTATTTTTTTGTTTATTTGTTAAAAAAGAATGTTTTTTAATAAATAATCACCTCTATTTATAAGTCTCGGTTGATTTTATTTTGCGAAAAATATCTGCTGACAAGTCGCATATCGTTAACGAAATTATTTTCATTTTTATTCATATCTTTAACTATGTTTCCTATAACATTAAAACTATAGGCAAAAGTAAAGCAAGCAACGAACATCATCCATGTCAAGAAAATCACCTCATTTAAATTCGCGGGGGTTATGTCTCCAAACCCTACTGAAGTCATAGACATAACAGTCAAATACAGGGAATAACAATACATATGCAGATATTAGTCTTATCTTTCTTCTGGTTTGTACTTGGTAATCCAGGTATTTTCTCTAATTTTGTATATTGATTTAATTAATTTTTGCATTTTAATTAAAAATAAATTCAAATTATTAATATAGTTATTTAGTTTTTGTAAGAATTTTACATTCCTTGGTGATTTTCCAAAACTGAAAGTCCTAAAAAAGCGCAAGCTAAAAAATGAGCTATGAAGATCACCCCAGCAAATAATCGAACCAATTTAATGATGGCAGGAATAAAAACATTTCGTTTTATCAGCAAAATTTCGCTTAGCTTGTTCATAATGCTTTAAATAGATTGAATTTTCCAGAGAATCAAAATGTCCAAAAACCATAATTTATTATCGTAATAATATATAGGTTGAATTAAGGGAAATATGCACAAAGTATCAATCCAAAAATTAAATTTCATGTACCTTTTAATGGTAAATATTACTTTATTTATAAATAAGATTAATTAAGATAATATTTTTTACCGCTTAAATATTTTCTTTCTTGAGAGCTCGAGTTGTCCTTTTTCATAATATCCCACATTGAATTTTACTAATATATCTAGAGAAAACACTATTATGCTAATTACAAACAAAAATTTTATCCCAAAAGAATACGTTAAGATAAATGATTGGGGCACGAAAAACTATACTTTTATATTAAAAAAATACATTTTGAAATAGAAAATAAAAATAAATTGATGAAGAACTTACTGGGTAAGAAAAATAGGCAGTATATTATGGTGAGTGTATGGATCAAATCCCAAAATAAAAATAAGCTATTGGCTGGATGAAATACTTTGAAATTTTTACAAAAATTCCCGACAGCAGAAGTCAGTTTCTTAGGACTTGTTGGGGAATACAAGAAGTTTAAATTAAGTTTTTTTATTGATTTTGTTGAAAACCTACGCTTTGGCTTTTTCCCATTTTCTTAAAAATAAATGAGGTCTCCAAATAATGAAAAATCCCATTTTTTGTATTTGGAATAAGCAAACACATGTGATTTTTATTTCAAATTTTACATAAAATGGAGTATCTGATTGTGTAATAAAAATAGGATAATGTTATTATAAAATTGTATTTATTAGATTGAAAAAAAAAAAGATTTTTTAGATTAATAATTACATGTTTAATGGTGCAATACTTGTTTATGGACTAATTTTTTTCAGATTTTTAAGAAATGGGACGCAATTTTTCAAACTAGTTATTTTTGGGGTCAATTTCTTTAACAATACTCAACCTTTCCTTTAAATTGGTACGGTTAAATTAAGAAATTAAATTGGATTATTTTATGGCTGAGAAATTGCTATTTTTTCTAAAACTTTATTCTTCTTATTAGGTATTATTGTTGTTGCTGTTGTTTTGTAAATATATTTTATAAAGCGGCCTTTCTGTATTTAATGCTTCAGTAAATAGAATAGGTTCCCCCTATTATTATTCTTCTACTTCTACTACTACTTCAGCTGCTTAATTTTAATTTATTGGGTGTGCGTTATTATTCATTTCAATTTCTATTGATGATATCGACTCAATTTCACTATCAATATCGCTTTCTTAGGATCGGATGGACTGATCGGCATTTTATCTATTTATTATATGATTTTCCGCTTTTGGTCCCCCGGATTAAACATTTTACATTTCTTGGTTTGTAATTTTAGATTTAATAGAAATGGGTTATTATTTTTATTTTATTTTAGTTATATTACTTAATTTTATCTAGAATTTTTGGTTATGTTATCGCCTTTTATATTTTATTACTAATGAACTATAATCCTTTAAATAAATATTAATCATATAAAGGAATTTAAAAAATAAACAAGCAACAAAATTGAAGAATATTTTATTAATAAAAATCTATAATCATTGAATAAAAGTATAAAAAAAGGAAGAGAGTAAATGAAAGAATCAGTGATATTTAAATTATAAAATTCCAATAATTTATTACTTATAATATTGATACTATATTTAATTAAATATAGAAAAAAACAATATTTAAATTTAATTCATATTTCTATCGATTTATTAAGCAGCCAATTAAACATTTCTTATAATTTTTAAGTTTATTTACAATTTCCTGTAAATATTTCTATTTTTTAATGATTTGCTTTGTTTCCTATTTAAATAATTTTTTAAGTAAAAGATTCTAATTTTTTGTCCATTTCTTCCTGTTTATCAGCATATAGATCAGATTTAGAAAAAAATACTGCTATTGGGATTTCTTTTATAATATCTTCGGAAAGTAGATTTTGATATTCTTGAATACTTTCATCTATTGATTCCTCATTATTAGGATCAATAACATAAACTATGCCTTATGTACCTAATTTTAAATTGCAATTTTTTTTTTATTTTCTTTTTTAAAAAATCAAAACATTCACCTTACCTAAATAATTATGTCTCCAAAAAACTCTTTATCTTGAACCCCCGCGTTATCTATTAACAACAGTTATAGATTTATATTATTTTCTATTTTATATTTTATATCATGCATTTAAATTTCTTTAGTTGCCTCATATTTCTAAATATCGTTGGGTTTATTTAGTATGGTATTAACTAATGCTGTTTTTCCACTTTCTTAAATTCCCAAAATTAATACTTTTCTTTGCTATTTTCCGAAATGTTTATTATGATTATTTCCCATTTGATTTTTAATAAATTTTTTTCTCTATAAAATTATTTTTATGCAATTTCCATTAATTTATTATAAAAGCGCATTAATAAAACAGAATAAAAATATTATTTCATTTATTTCTAATAAATTATGTGAGGGGTAAATTCCGAAAATATAATTGAATTTAAATCTAAATTTAATAAAAAAATGTTTATAATGGATTATTAGAAGTAACATTTATTGCAATTTTTAGTTAATTTCATATAATTCAAAATTAATAAAAAATTAATTTTTCCACCCTGTATTTTATTATACTATAATTTGCAAAATAATCTAAAAAAAACATATATTATAAGTTAATTTCTGTATAAATATTTAATTCTTAATTAAAAAAATTAATTAAATCGTATAATTTTTTGTTGCTAAATATAATTATAACAAATTTCAGAAAAATGGAAGATTAAAAAAATAAAAAATTGAAGGTGCTGGATCTTTATGGAACGTTAATTCCTGGCACTGGTATATATAGAAAACTTATTATGTCTTTTAAAAATAACATCATAATTGTTTAATAATAAAATAAAAGGGAGGCTAGAGATTATACTAAAGAGGCTCAAAAATTATTGACAGAAAAAATTCTTAACATTACTCTTGAATAAGATGGAATAAAACTGATAAACAAAAAGTATCAAGTAATATAAAATAATAAAATAAACATTGATTGTTAAAAAAATATATCTTTTCTAATTTAACCTATCATTTCAAAAAAGAATGGAGCGGAAATGCAGAAATCTGCATAAGAAAATAAAAATAAATATTTATTTACGATTTAGAGATGGAAGTAGAATGGTTCGGTAAATTTAAAAATAATTTAAATTATTCATTCACATTTAATCTTCATTACCTTTTATAAATAAAAACAGCTGAAAATGATAAATGTGAAGCTTAGGGAACATATAAAGTTTCTGAAATAAACCCTGATGATTTAGATTTTGTTGTAATTTTGACTTTTATAATAATTCAATAATTTACATTTAAAATTGAAAAATTTTTCTATCATTTGAAAAGATTGATAGCGTGAAATCAAGTGATATCACCGCAATTTCTAAATAATGTGAGCAAATGATTAAAAAAACCATTAAGAAGAAATATGATGAAATTTTAAGTACTTTTGTTTAAGATTTCATGAATGTTTAGATTTAAAACAACCCTTAAAAACTATAAGAAGATGCTTAAAAAAGACAAGAAAATAGTGATGCCATAAAGAAAGCTAGAGAACAAAATGGAGACTTGAAATAATAAATTTTTGAATAATAAAAATAAAAAGAATAGCAATTGAAAGAATAATTCTCTCAATGGAACAATTGAGGAAAACAAAATGAAAACAAATATAATTACAAAAAAATTAGAATATTTTTATTTAATATCATATGTTATAGTTTTATATTTTAAACTATAATATATTTATTTATATAATAAGATATGTTTTATTGTTTTTTTGAATATACATCAGTAATTTGTTTTTCTTTCTAAAATTCTCTATTTTGTTAATCTCATCCATTTTCTTGCACATTTTGTAACAAACTGGTATTTTTTATTTGTTTTGAGCTATTCATCAAGAACATCATAGAATCTAATATATAATTACTTAAGGATTATTTTTTTATATAATAAAATTATAATAACCTATCTTTTTGTTATTATGTCTTTTTAGAAATACTGAAATAATTTTGAGATTCCCTACTTTCTTGGAATTCTTTAATTCCCTTTCCAAGCAATTCTTTTTAGAAATGTGTTTTATTAACTTTAGCCTACAAGTAAAGATTTTCTGATTTTTCTTGCTCTATTTACTATCTCAAACTAATATTCTCTTAATTTAAAACTTATACTTACTAACTAATTTCCTAAAGTTAATCTGAAAAATAAAATTTTTCAATATTTAAAAACTTTAGTATCTATAAACATAGTAGTCATTACTTTATTAAACAACAAAATCGTTTTTTAAATCTTCGTAGCAGTCAGTTTCTTAATCATCTTCTTATTACTTATTTGCTAGTTGATGATTTTTTATTTTCGTAAAAGTATTTATCTATATAAATAAATATTACCTTTGAGTTTGGCTTGATATTCCTCATCGGATATTAATTTTTTTCTCCTGAGTGCTTTTAATTCAGTCAAAAATTACTACTTTTCTTTCTATTATTGAGCTTAAAGTAAAAGTACAAAAAGTGTTTTTAAAATACTATTTTAATTTATTTTTTATTTTTAATTAAATGATTTTACTAACTTTGTCTCTAAAATATTGTGAAATACCATCATTATTTTTCTTCTTCTTTTACTATTTATTTTACTCATTTTCCTAATCTTCTATATCATTAATTTTGAAAATGTCGTGAACATATAGAGGAGCTATTTCAAAATTTCTCTAAAATTCTTTAAATTACTGTAGCAATTTTTCATTTTCCTAAACTTGTTCTCCAATCTTTTATTTTTTAAAATTTTACTCTTTTTTATATTTCAAAATTATATAATACATTTTTCGAAACATCAAATTCCAAAAATTGGTTTTCCTGTTCATCTTTATGTGATTTTTTTTTTATTAATTTTCTTATTACTAATTTTCATTTTTGGAATTATTTTACGGCTATTTTATTATGCTCATTTGTTTGCCGTTATCATCTTAACTAAGTCTATCAAGTATTTGCTGATTTATTTTATGTTCTTCTTCTTTGGACTGGATTGCTTTTTTAAATTTTATAAATTGGCTGTGTTGCTAATCGTATTGTATTTTTATTTTTAAGCAATAATCTTGTATGAGAGTGTTTAGTATATTGGACGCACTCTAAACATTTAGTAAGGATATGTCTAGCAGCATTTCCTGTGTTAATTTCAAAAATATTCCTTTAAACCTACCATATATATTTTGAGACCAGCTCTATTATTAAAAATACTCATTAATTCCCAATATACTCCCAGATGCGTAGATAGTTGGCTAGCTGTTTTTCCTTTGATAATTAAAAAATTTAAAATTAAAATTTTATTTCACAGAACAATTCTTCCATTTTTTAATATTTACTAAAAGCTTATCATTTCCCCTTTTAAAATGAATAAAATGAAATTTTTTTGTCCCTCTCTTACAACTAATATTTAATAATTTTAAAAAATTTAATATGATTTTAATAAATGCATAATATAACAATAATATTGCAAATTTCCTTACTTTATTATTATGATGAAAATTCGTAAATCAAAGATTGGGAGAATAACTGCTTCATATCTCTTTTTTCCAATGAATTTATCATATATTTTAACCCTTCATTATTTTCAAACATGTCCATTAATCTTTTTTGCGATATTTGAGAAGGAACGAGATCAATATTATTAGCATGCTACATTTGGTACTATTTTTAAATTATTTCATATGATTTCTTTGCAATCACTTCTATCAATTTATAACTCACTATTTATTCTCGTTTTTACAAAATTTTCATATCTTCTGGCCTTATACAAGCTATAATTCCATCCTTTTCTCCTATTATATCAAATTTGTGTTCTTGTGTTCCAGGAACTTTGCACATTCCCATCTATATTATAGGTATATTTTGGGGTTTTTTAAAATATTAGAAAAAAAATATTTCAAAATAGTTATACATACATAGCCAATCATGTCCCCGCCTTCTAAAAAACTAAATTATTCATAAAAATAATATTTATAAATAAAAGAGTAAAATTATTATAATTTATATTTTATTTGTTACCCGTATACTTTATTTTCATTTTAAATTAAGACTCTTCCGCTTATGATTATTCCGAAATAATCAACTTGTTCTCCTTTGTTTACCAAATAGGTAGATTTAGAATAATTCAAAAATCTCATGTAATCTGAAAGTATAGACAGCTCTTTTTTATTCCATCCACCAAATGTATTAGTATTCAATTTCAAAATTTCCAAACTCTTTTTACCAGCTTATAGATCAATTTCATTACGTAATTTTAGTTTCATTTTATTTTTGAGAAATTTAATATATATATAATAAATTTTATAATTGAATTCTTTATTAAATAAAAAGTTAGCTAAATAAAGCAAATAACAATAATAACAATATTAATAATTATATTATACTATTTTAGAATAAAAAAATATTATTGGGAGCCCTCACTTGATTATAGCGATTTTAAAATAATTTTATACTCAATTTTTAATTGAAAACTAGACTATTTAAAGTTTTATTATAGAATTTTATTAATTATAAATATTTTAAAAATGATTTTTAATAATAATAGGGCCTATAAATTTATACTAATAAATTTCCTTTATATTGAGTGGTAATTATTAATGTAAGGTATTAGTATGAATTGGAAACAGGAATATTTAAAATATATGAAATATTTTACGGGCAAACAGAGAATAAATAATAGATTAATAGATTTCTTCGTATTGTAGAAATTTATAATTTGTTTAAATTTATATATTTTAAAAATATTAAATTTTTTTTCATTATTGCAGTATATAAAGTATTAAATATTATGAAATATTTTTTTAATTTAATATATAATATATATAATAAGAAGGGTATAAAGATATTAAATTAAAGAGATAAATAAATAGGTGAAGCTTAAGATTAAAATAAAAACTAAAGTAATTAAAAAACTTTAATTTCTACAGAAAATAACAAACACAAATAAGAAAGCATGTCTGAACAAAACGAAAGAGCCTTCTAAAAATAAGACGGAATTTTCCTCAACTCTAAACAATTATTATCAAGCAAATCTTCAAGAGGAGTTAGATTCTGGAAAAATATCGGTTTAGGAATTAAAACCCCTAAAGAAGCCATCGAAGGAAAATATATTGACAAAAAATGCCCCTTCACTTCCGATGTTTCCATTAGAGGAAAAATCATTAAAGGAATTGTTATTTCCAAAGCTATGACCAGAACTATTATTATCAGAAGAGATTACATGCACTACGTTAAAAAATACAACAGATATGAAAAAAGACACACTAACATTCCCGTTCACATCTCCCCTGCCTTTACCGTTAAAGAAGGAGATATTGTATTCGCTGGATAATGTAGACCTTTGAGCAAAACCGTTAGATTCAATGTCATTAAAGTTATTAAAAATGAAGTCATTGGAAACGTCAGAAAATAATTCATGCTTTTCTGAAAAACTTGAATATTATTATATTTTTGACCCTTTTTCAAAAAAAAAGATGGCAAAAAAATGATCATGAATTAGTAATACTACTTTGAAATAGATTATTTAATATATAAAAAATATGTAAGTCATGTCGTCATTTTATCGTATTTAAATATATTCTTCATACTTTAGTTCATATTCATTCAAAAAATATTCTCTTTTTCTTTATAGATTTTGCGAATTTATATATAATAGTAAATAAATATACCAAAAGAAATATAATATAAAGTATTATCAAAAATTCTTTTCTGTCATTATAAATACATTTTTAAAAAGACCTACTTTCCCCCTCAAAAGATTAAATTACACAAAAAGTCATTATTTTTTGAAAATTTTATAATTTATAGTATTTTTTAATTATTATTTGATTCAAAATCATGTAAGCTTACAGTTATTCGTAATTCTTTATCTTCAAATCGTAATAATCAAATGTTAAACACTTATTTCTAATATTTGATTAAAAAAAATAAATATAAATTACTCTATTTATAAACAATAATAATAATATAATATTAATTAATATGATTTTTCAGTAAAGTAAGTAAATAAATATGTAGGATACGATTTAGATTTAAAGAAAAGCAGCTTTTGATGTTAAGAATCATTTATTATTATTTATATTATTATTACTATTATTGTTGCAGTTAATATTCATCTTTGCTTTACACACATCAATTTTTTTAGAAATTCGGAATCAGTATTATTTATTTCTTTATTGTAGAATTTTCTGAAATCAAAATTACTGTATTCCTTGAGGGGCTAGTAAAGATCTATTAAAACAAAAATTTAAACTCCATAAATAGCTTTGAGTTCTTTATTAACAAGAGAATCTAATTTAATAAACTGGAACAATCTTCTAAGTAGAATATGCGCTATTTAAATATAGTCATTTATATTATTTGATTTCTTTTTAATAAAAGAAATTAAGCACTCCATTTCCTATATTATATTTTCGTCCTCATACTTCAAGTCTTTTTTCGACTGGAATACTTCCTTTTGAATTTCCTTGGCTATTACCTTTTAAAAAGGTTCAAAAAATTTTAAGCTTCTTCATAATCTTTGTTGATTGTATTGATAGTTTTAAGGAAATACTCACTATTTTTAAAAATATCAAATTCATTTTATTTCGCTATAACAATTTATTCTTTTTCATTGATCCATTTATTTAAGAGCTCCAATGATAGGTAGTAATATCTGGGAAAAATATGATTAATTTTTAAATTTCAAATTAATTATATTATAAGATTGATATATAAATAAATACCCTCCACAGCAATAAATCAGACCTTTCACTATAAAATTAGGTAAATTCAAAAATGATCTTGAATCCCAGAGATTTTAAAGAGCAACATTAGCATAGAGAGCCTTATTTCTTAGAAATAATAACTTTTTATCAACCTTATTTGCTATAAATTTATTCATTTCTAACTATTTTATTTGTTATATTTAAAATTCAAATCTTTCTACATTATTATGAAACGGAGTATTATTATTATTGTCGTTTTTATCATTATCATCATCAATAACATTTTACTCTGTGTTATTTTCTAAACTTATTTTATTATTAGCAATTTTATTCTGTTGATTATCATTATTGATTTAAAGTTTTTACAAAATATTATCTTCATCATTCTTTTTTGAATTATCTTTGACATATGTATAGTTATGGTTACTATTATTATCTTCTTAAATGTATCCTTTTACATTATTGTCATTATCTTAAAAAATGATTGGTTTTTTTTATATGGCTGGAATATCAGTCACCAATTTATCCTTAATGACGTTTATTCTATTTTTTATTATACTTTAGTGCATGATATCCTCAGGATTTTCAGGCTGGGACATTGAATCCTAATTAACCTATAGAATTTGCTCATCTGTGTCTTTAAGACGTGTAAGAGGATGGGAAAATATTTCTTCCCATGAAATACGATCATTTTCATTTAGCATTAACATTTTTTGAATAAGATCTACCACCAATGGAGAAAAATGTTCGTTTTTAGGGAATTAAATACTTTTGCCATTTCCAACTTTACTGTATATATCTTTGACTAAATTAATTTCACTGTTAGCATAAAATGGCCATTTCCCCATGAGCATTTCATAAAAATAACTCCTAAGCTCCACACATCACATTTACTAGAATAGTTGATTGCCTCGAGAATTTGAGGACTACCATATAAGGGTGTGCACTTTCTCGACATTTTAATGGCCTGGTGACATTAAATTAGTAAGTTATTCATGAGAATTGAATAATTTTAAATAATACTTGATTTAGATCGCCATCAATTATTCTTCCGAAACCAAAGTCTCCGATTTTGATTTTCCCATCATTCAATAAAATATTTTCCGGTTTAAGATCACGATGAATGATTTTTTCTTAATGTAATGCTTGGTATCCAGCTGTCATTTATTAAAAAAATTCGATCGCTTCATCTTCTGATAATTTTCCATTTTTTCTTTTTAAATAAGATCTTAAATCCCCTCCATTGCAATAATCCAAAAATATGTAAAAATTATTCAAGCTTTATTAAATTTCATGTAAACAAATTAGATTTTCGTGTTTTGCTCTTTTTAATACGTCGATTTCTTTTTTAAGCATTGAATTAGGATTCGTTAGTAAAGTGGAGTTCTGTCCTAATGGGATAACCTTTCGAAATAGTCAATTAATGTTAATCTCATTATTTTATTTATAATTTGTGCATGTTTACCTTGACAGCATAATAAGAGGGATTATAAGGACTACTCCTTTCATCTAAAGCTATATGTACCTTTCCGTATTAGCCTTCACCCAAGATATTGTTTAGAAAAATTTGGTAGTTTTGAACTTTTTTTATTAATTAGTTTTTCTATTACTTAGGCGTCTATGGAATCTGTATATACTAATTCTATTAATAATGTGCAGTGTTATTTGTGTAAAACTGCTATTAATAATTGGGAAGTTGCTACTATTAATAAATTCTATTTGAAATATTGCCATTCATTTTAGTTTTGTTTACTATATTAAATATTTTTGTTATAAATAAATATGTTCTTAATATATGAATACTTATGGATAACATATATATATATATTATATTAATGACTTGAATTTAATAATGGAAGAAATTGTAAATTAAATAACCCATTTTTACAGTATAATAGTATGTATAACGTATTTTAAAATTTGGCTCTAATATTCAGGTGTTTACTTCTTTTTTACATATTTTTAAAATATATATCTGGATATTATAAAAAAATTAATAATTATTATTTATAATTTAATTATTAAATATTATTTTATTATAAATATAAATGTAAGTATCATAAATGAACTTATTTATTAATGTAATTATTCATAAAAAAAAAATTGCACTTATTAAATGTCATTACAGTAATAAATCATTTGCTTAACTATTAGAACTTTCATAAAACTATCTATCTCTTTTCCTTTTTTTGCAATAATTTATTATACCCAGAATTAATACTATTAAGATTAAGCTTCCAACTATTAAAAAAACTAATAAAATTATGATTTTAATTTTAATTTAAGTATAATAAAATAGAATAGCAGTATATCATACCAATCAAATATGTATGACTTTAGTCATTTTAATTTAAAATATCTTCTCCATCAACTTTGAATTTTCTCTATTGTTATTACTCAATAATATTTTACATACTTCTTTTCAATAAAATATTGATATTTCAATAATTAATTGTTGAAATGCTTTTATTAATAAAATTTATAGGTTTACAAGAATTTTTATTAAAATGACTAAATAATATAAGGTAGAAAAAAATTAATTCAAAATTATAGATATAGATAAATGAACAATTTTTATAAATTTTATATTATATATATAAATTGATCATTATTATTACTACGTAATATTATTTTAATTACTTTTATTTATATTTTAATTTTAAGTGTTATCATCTTGTAAACAAAATTTGTTATTGCAATTATCAACATTGAATGAACTCTAAGTTTATTATTATTATTTATCCTCTTTAAATGGCCTTTCACTTCTAAAAACTATTTCATTTTGCTACTGCTATGATAAATTAGAATGTAATTAGTCAAAATTTTAACTAAGCGCTCTTTATTTATTGTTTTCTATGTAAGGACATAGGGTTTTAATAATTTCACTCTCTAATTAATTTTTTTTTTCATTATTTTCTTCTTTAATTTTAATTTTAATATACGAATATACAGGCCTATATTATAAAAATTAGTACATACGATATATTATTATAATAATGATATTACTTGTGATCAGACAAGGTGAACTCATTTCTGCCATATAATATTATATTATAATTGCATTCATCTTCATTTTATATTTAATCTTTTTATCTTATAAGTATTCTATCACACCTTTTTATGTTAATTTATTTAATTATAATGTAAACTTAAATTAATACTATTATTATTAAACAATTACCAGCTAGGAGGTCTTTTTTTTGAAGTATTATATTCTTAATAATTCTTTTAAATGTCAAATTTATATGTTGGTAAAAATATATATCCCCTTCTTTGTATTAGTTTATCAGTTTTAAATGCTAATTTTTATAAAACTCATCCATTTAAAAGTAGGATTAAAACCCAAGTTAATATTATTATTAAGCTTAAAGAATTTATTGACTGGATCCTTATTATTATTGTAATTTGCTTATATGAGTTTACCAATCCAATAATTTTTTTATTTTTACCATAGAATCATCAAAATTCATTGTTACTCTAAAATTTAAATCCCCATAAAATATAATAAAATCACTATCTAAAATTGATTTTCTTTTATATTTAGCCATACCCTCTCTCTAAAAACACTATTTATGTATATCCTTTTCAATTAAATGATTTTTTTACATATATTCATTTATATATGGAGTTTCTATAAAATATTTACTTCAAAGTCTTCATATCTATCTTAAAAATCTTTGGTTCCTGATGTTAAATGACAATTTACGAAACTAATGTTGGATTTATCAACACTAAATCTTATAACTACAGCTCCTTTACCTTTCATTGTATTTAGTTTTACACTGTCATGCTCTACATTATTGATTCTCTCCTTTAAATCAATTTTTGCAAATGTAATATTCAATATACCCATCATATCATGACAGTCTATGAGTATATAATTATTCGTCAATTAGTTTTCTATATTATTTTTAAATAGCTCAGTCCATATGTTTTTTCTTTTATTATCATGTTTGGAGTTTTTGAGGGAGTTTATCTCTATCATTTCTAATTTTTCAAAAATAAAGATTGCACTATATATCATTTATTTATATATATATATCATTACCCTAAATTCCTATTGCTATCAAATCAGGTTCTTCAACCAAGTTTGTAAAATCAAACATTTCCTTGAACTGTGTTTATTTTTCTAATTCATTTGTATTGAGAGCTTGTACATTCCATGTAAAAGTAAATATATTTAAATCATTTAATTAAGTAAACTAACTTTCAACAATTTGTAATTTTTATTATACTTCTTAGTTGTACCCTGTTTCTAAAATTATAATTGGAAAAATTAAATTTTTTATGGCTAAAATAAATATTTATTTACATATAAATGTATTATCTCCAAAGTTCCCCAGTATTATATCCAATGCAGAATGTTTATCTGAATCAGTAAAGGTAGCAGAGTACAATCTCTTGATTGATGAAAAACCTGCCTTAATCTTTCCAAAAAATTTATTGCTTCCGTTGATCACATGAGAAGTTAGGGCATCAGTATTGGCATAAATTTATGAAATATTATTACCAGACTCTGAAAAATGATATTTGTAAAATAAAATGAAAGGAAAATTTTCTGAATTTTTATCAATGAGTTCAATTCCAGGAATACTATATATTTATTCATATGGTATGTATTGATTACTGGGTTAGTTAATATTGACTATTCTTTCAATAACTTTTTCAGCTACAAAAGTACCTAGTTTAATTTAGAATAAATTGGTTCTATCTAAAGAGGATTTGCAATTTGTTCTAAAGACTCCCTTTTATAAATTTAAGATCTTTTTATTGGCTAGATTTTAATAATAAAAGTTAATAAATTAACTAATTAATTAAATTAATTGATTGTATTTAAATTACCTGATAATAAGAAATAACCCTATGCGTCAAATTAATCTTTCATGTTTTCTTTGAAAAAAGGGTTCATATTTTCAATCTTATTTCCCTTACAATGCTTTTTGACATCATATTCGAATAGTTATACTTCATTTTCTGATATTTTTTATTCCGTTATTAATTCATTGTAGTGATTTTTCATTTTGTTAGTTATAAGTAATTCTCCTTCCTTTTCATCACTCATCAGAGTAATAGATACTATACTAACACCATATTTTTATTTTAAACTTTAAAAATGCTTTAAAAACGCTTCCTTAGATATGGCATCTCCTCCTATTAAAATATAATATAATTAAATTAAAAATCATTAAAAAAAATAAAATATTTAAAAATACATTTTAAAATAGTTTTAATTAATTAAAAATCATTAAAAAAAAATTATTATAATCTCAATAAATTTTTAGAATTACCAGCTACCCGAATCTTTTGTTTAATTCCCTTTTATTCCCATAAAACAGGAGCACTTCCTCTTATTTAAACGTGACTAATCAATTCTTGATTATATCTATATATGGTTTCAGTTTCAACAAAATTAGCTGTGTTACCCTCACAATCAATTCCTCTATGGTTACATCTAGTTCCTGAACGGAAAATAGACCTTCTAGTAATAAGCGTGAACTAAATTGCGTGATAGTTTTCTGTGCTAAACTTGCTATAAAATTAACCCACATAACCCTATATCATTTAAGGCATCCATTATTAACTTACTTTTTAATTTTTAAAATCTTTTAACATTTATTTATTCCATAAGAAACTTTCATCTACTTTTATTTCTGGGTTATAATTTTAAGTTTATTGCGATAATGTTAAGGGGTATGTGTATGAAAAATAGTGACAACTTTCTAATACCTTAGAAAAAACACAATATATAATTAACTAATATATAAATATTCTTATTCATTGTAAAATACATTTTGTATATTTTCTTTATACTATCTAATTTGCTTTAGTTTATCTTGCACATCTTTCTATATTTATAAAATAATCTATAACTTTATATAATATTATATGTATATATTATTACAGATTCCTATTTTAGTATATTTTATTTTTATAATGAAACAAATTCTATTTTCTTAATTTCATAAATTAACTTATCTTAGATCTCTTCAACTATTTAACTTTCTTTAACTACAACTAAAAAACTATAATCAAATAATGATAATATTCCTAACACACCTTAATAGGTAGCCTCACTCAATATTTAGTTTTTAAATTCTTCACTTTTTGATAAAATTGGAATTTCTTGATCTATTTCTAATTATAAATATTATTTTATGGATACATAATTTTAAATGATTTTAATATTATAATATAAATATATAAGAATACTCATTTCTCTTATTCTAAGGTCTTATTCGATAAATAATCTCGATTTAATTTTAGTTCTTTTCTGATCAGTTGGCTCAAGCTAATTAGAAATATATATTTATATTAAAAGTTCCGCCATTTATAAAATTAAATATTATATACTATTATCATCGAGCTCGTTGTATATAGCTTTATTAATGGATAATGGTCGCTCATTGGATAAAAATTTAATAGATTTTCAAAATTATTATATTTTTTCCAGAAAAAAAATAATGTGTTTGCTTAAGAATAAGTATTATTTATCTCAATATTATTAATTAGATTATTATGATGAAAATTTTATTTAATTTATTAAAAAAAAATTACAATAAATTATTTACTAAATATATATTCTAGAAAATTTATTGATTTAATTAGGGACTAAATATTTATTACTTAATTATGAATAATTCATAAATTATTAAATTTTACTTTTTGATTATGGCCTAGTTAATAAATTATATTTTATATACAATTTCATTCACTTTTTTATGATTTTTAATAAAAGCATTTTAATATTATGTATAGTATTAGGATATAATATTATTAATATATAAACCTTAAAATACGTCTGATAAATTAAGTAATATTTTTAAAGATTTATGTGAAATAGTAAGGCTTCTACTTATTAATTTATATATGAATAAGGTTTTTATAATAAATTATTATTATAAACTATAAGAAAAAATAAATATACCGATAAATATTATAAAAAACAAAACAAAAATAAATAAATGAATTCAAATAAAACAAATTACAGTGTAGACACCATAAATAAACACAATTCCTTTATATCAAAATTTTAATTTGAAGTGAAACAGTTTTTTTTTGGGATAGTTTATGAACTGCTGAAAAACCATGAGCCTTCATTTACATTTTATACACTTTTAATGATTATTTAGTTATTTCAGATATTATATTATTCATTTAACGAAAATTTAAAATCTGCTTGGAATGATGATGAAATTATCTCAAACACATCTACTTTTTTGGTAAAATATATTAAATATATTAAAATATGTATTGAAAAATATTAGTAATTAGTAACATTTTATAATTTCCAATAGGATATTTTTAAATAAAAGAATACGTAAATACCAAGAATTAGTATGGCTCCTATATAGGAATATTTTATTTCCTTATAGGCTTCCTTTTTTTAATAATAGGAATAATGATGTTTATTCATTACTACATATCAAAAAAGATGCATAATAAACTTGGACTTTCTGTAGTAATACTAAAACTGTTATGCACATTAATGGTGACGATTTTATTTATTCCTACGCTAGATATGTTTGTTTCAATATTCAAATGCTAAGAAATTCAAGGATAACTAAAGCATGTCTACTTTACTAATGTAACTATTTTTAAATATAATTAGTATTTTAATAAATATAACATGAATGAAAATAAAATTGTATAATTTCTTATAGGTTACATGTTTCTAAGGAGGTCACCTAGTACATACTATAGTTGGGGTTATCTCTACATTTCTCTTTATATTTCTTACTCTTATGGTAAACTTAATATTTTATGAAGCTAATAGCTCGAAAATGGACCCTACTTCTAAAATAAGCGGATTGCCTAATACTATTTTCCTTATTTATTGTGCTTTAATAGTGATATTACACAGTTTATTAGGTAGTGCATATGATTACTATTTAATTGGGTTACAGCTTTATGGCAGTGTTGTAATTTTTAAATTCCTTGATTATAAAACTAATATTATATACTACAACACTGATATGTCAAAAGTATGGAGCTTTATAACTGGAACAATGTTATGGACGTGTTTTTTAGCCTTGTTTTCTAAACTTTTATAGGACCAATTCTATTAGGGAATTTCAATATCTTGGATGTAATAAACATATAATTATCTTAAAATTTCACTTAATTAATCAATTAATATTAATTATAAAGTTGCGGAATCCCATTGATATTAGCCGTAGTAGTAAGAACTAATAAAATAAACATTGATTTAATATTTCAAAATGTTGCAATGTTTGAAACTGGAGAATAAATACTACAATAGGTTTTACAAATCCAAACCCTAATGTCCAATATTTTATACAATAAAAAGTCTGAAATTCTGCTTAATAGCTATATAGAGGTGCACAAAAAAACGTGTGAAAAAGAAGACTGCATATTGAAGAGATTCAATGGGTAAAACTTAGACACATCATAATCATAGATGATTGAGGATTAAGACATGTAAAGTGAAGAAAAATAAGCTCTAGTAATAAAATTGGCTTTGCTTGATGGTATATATATAATAAATCTAATAAATTTTATTATAATATTTTATATTAATAGAAATAATAATAGAACTATATTAAAGAGGGATTAAAAAATTTTCTTTTAATTCCCATTTAAGAATATAGCAAGCTTTTTTCTTACTAAAATATACCAAATATAAACAATCAAGTTTGTAAAAGTTTATTTTAGTAGATATGTTGAATCCTTTTTATGATATTGCTTTTATATCATATCGATATTAAAAAATTATTGAATAATAAATAAATTCTAAATAGTAAAATTAGAAAAATGGTAAGAATAACATTATATAAAATTAAGTTTATAATTTATTACTTGGTTAATATAATTAAATATGCAGATATTGTATCTGAGCTATTTTTTCAGAATTAAGTAAAATAATTTTATGTCTAGATTGAAAGAAATACACTAGCTTATATGGATTTTTGGTAGTTATTTAATTTAATTCGATCTTTATAAAATATAAAATATATTATATATTATTTTATTGTATTTAGGTCTCAATTATTAGAAGAAATTCCAGAAATAGGTAAGCTACATAAATATGGTGTATAAATAAACTCCATAAATTAAAAAATACATGAAATGTGGAGTAAACTGTAAAAATTAGGATCTAATAAAGAAAAAATTAATTCAATGTATGCAAAATATTTGGTTGATGTTTAAAATAGTAAAACTATGGGAGAAAATTTATTAAAACAGTGTTTAGATTTGTAAAATAATGCGATGATTTTTGATTAAAAAAAATTTTAACTAATGTGGACGAAATCAAAAATGATATGAACCCTGTCATAATTTAATCATGTGACCCTGAAAAATTTGATGACATAATAAACGTAAATGGATCTTTATGCAGTATTTTTGGGTATAATTCCCAATAATTGATTGGGAAAAAAACAAAAATTCTGATGCCGTAAGTGTACAATAAATACCATGATTAGCTAGTTCAAAATGCTTTAGATAAGAATAATTTTAAAGATATATTTATCAATGAAAGAAAAGTATACGGAAAGCATTCGAACGGATTTATTTTTTCACTCTATCTGCAAATTTCATTCATGCCTACCTTAACATAAAGTAGAATATTATATAATTAATATTTAATTATAAAATTACTTAAAAAAAACAAAAATTTATAAACATTATATAAAAATACTAATTAAAATATTTCATATTATTAGATATATGGTTTGTTGGAAAAATGAATGTTGAAAAAAATTTTAGAAAATAATGTGTTATTTTTACAGATTTTAATGGATATATTACAAATTTGTCCTCTTAATGCATTTCAATTTTGTAATTAAGAAAATAATTTTTAGATTAGTCAAGCGATCAAATTCATATCAATAAATTATTCCCCGAGCTATATGAATATTATATAAACGACTAATTTGTTTAAAATTCAGTGATTGAGTATACACCATCCAAAAATATTATAAATAGTTTAGTAACTGAAGAAATCAACACAATATATTTTATTACTTAAAGTATGAATATTATATTATTAAACCAGTAAAAATTAGTAATATACATGTATATTTTATAGTTTAAAGAATAAATTTCCCTCAAATTGAAATAGAAGAAGTTGGACTTATTTTTAGCTTTGAAAAAGATTATAACAAAGCCTCCTAACAAAGTAATTTGGAATCAGTACCCAGAGTTAAAGAATAAAAATAAGAAAGTTAAATATAAGAATGCACCTATTAATTTCATTATGATATAGAAAATAAAAAATTATATGGAAAATATATGCAAAACAACGAATAAGAATAGGATAATGTTATTTTAAGTTTAACTCAAAACTTGGTTGAAGAAAATGATAATTTATAGAATCAAGAGGAAGATTATGACGAACAGAATAAGTGAATACTTTATTTTCATTTATTAAGAAATTTTTATTTATTTTATTTATTTTATTTAAATAAGATTATTAAAAGAAGATGATGGTTTTAATGATATAGAGAAAATGCCAGTAAAATAATAGGAATAATAAATTTAGATTGATGAAAACAAAAGTAAATCTCCAAATGAAGAAACCTTGGCAGATTCATAATAACTGAATACTGTGAATTCTGGATAGAAAGCTGAAGCATATTTACTGAACTCGAATAATTCAAATTAATAAAATTTGCTTTATTAAAGTGATTAAATTGATTAGTTAAAAATTAGTGAATAAGATGGAGATTCAAGCTACGATGAAAGTAAATCTTCTTAAAAATAATAAATAGAATATAATGAAAAAGGAAAAATATTATATGGCGCTGGAATAAGAATTGTAAGATTAAAAGCTGGAAGATTATAAGTAAATATTATAATTAACTTATTAAATTAATCATGATCAAATCTATTAATAAATTGTAGGATGTTTCCAATGAATAAAATGACACAGAAGTGCTAGAAGATTTAATGAATGAAAATTAAAATAATGAGCAGGATTTTGATGAAAATTCCTCAAGTTTAGCTGACTTTTCCAATTCTATAAATATAATGAGGGTATAATAGTTTTCAAAGCATTGAGTTTTAGTTTAGTTTAATTTTTAATATAATATTTTAATAGTCAGTAAGTTTAGTAGCTGAAGATTAATCTGAAACTTTTAGAGTCTCTAACCTCAAAATAATTATTTATATGATTATGTTGTTTTTACTAAGTCTTAGCCTTGTAGACTTTTTTGTTACCTATGATTATTTAACACAAAATAAGGATGATATTAATCTAATTGTAGTGTCTGCCTAAAGGTTTGGATAAACTCAAAGAATACTGGGAAGTGTATAAGATATGAAAATCTTATAGCAGGGTTATTATGATAGTTAATATCCTACATTATAAGACAAGGTACACAATATATAAAAATAATAAGTTTATTTTTATTTTTAATATCTAAATAGGAAAATTTAGTAATGTCTTTTAGAGAGAGAATATCAAAAGCTATTGATTATATTTGGGAAATTCAAACTATAATCAGTAGAAAAAATCGAAAAATGACTAAAGAATTAAAGCAAATTTTATAGGATAGAACTATATTAATTAATTTCATTAACTATGGTAATAAATATATAAAAATTATTACTGAATAATACTTTTTAATTTTAAAAAGAAAATTCTAAAGATAGAACGGAAAAAAAAATAGTTATGAATAGTAGATCTTATAGTTTAAATGAAGCGGTATAATAATTTTTAAACTATGCTCACTAGATAGTTATTATCCCTTGGTAATAAATCACTTCAGAAAATTCAAATCTATACTTTATTGAAAAAAACATATTTGGAGATTTTACAATTAATGTAAGAAAAGTGATTGATTTATATGTAGATATGATATAATAAGATATAAAAGTTGAAAAATATATTTTTTGGATAGTTCTAATAACATCAAGTAAATAATTTAATATTATTATTTTAATTTTTAATTATAAGTAGTATTAACTGATTTTTAAAAAATCTAATTAAGTCGTGTTTCATATTGCATCAGTATTAATTTTGATTCCAATGGTACGGATCGTAAAAGAAGAATATTAGGATATTGTGGCACTATTTTTGGATATTCCATAAAATACTGTTAAGTTATTATTTTAAAAATGTGATTAGTTTATTATCAATATTCAAATTTAAGACTCAGACGATGTATATATAAATTAAAAATTTATATCTTAAGTTAATTTTAAATTTATTAATTATTCTAAGAACTAAAACTTTGATGATGATGAAAAAAATGAAGAAAGTGAAGATGATATAATAGTCGAATAAAGATAAAATTCTAATAAAAAAGGAGAAAATTTATTAAAATAACTCAAAGTAAAGGTGTGATAATTTGTGCTGTTTTAATCATTTTGATACTGGAAACATACTACATATATAATTTTATTTCAAGTACCAATTTAGTTGGTGGATTTGATGAAATAGTACAATTTTTGAATGTTACAGCATTAGCAATTCCCTACTATCATTAAATGGATAATCTATAAAGAGAAATGATACTAGATCCTATTGACTTCAAGCCATATGGTTAGGATGCTTACGAATAAACATAAGAGGCCTTAAAATAAATGTTTATGATTGATACTTAAATGTTTTCTGAGTAAACAGATAGTAAAAAGTATTTCGGGGTAAAATATTTATTTTCTTTTTATAAATTTATTTTTAACTAATAATAAATAAAATATATAGAAATTAAATGAAGTATTTTACTCAATAATGTATGAAGACGCATGTCCTACTATTGTTCAAGAAAAGGGTTTAGAAAGTATAGAGATATGTAAAGAAACTCTTAATGGTATAGGAACTCATGGGATTAGAATAGCAGTATAAAATTATTTCGAAAATGTTAGAAGCATAAATTCACAATTTACAATTTTGAGAGATTAAATTGATAAAAAAGTGATTACTTTAGAATAATATTTTGTTAAATCAATCTAGATTTTATTAAAACCAGAGGCAATAGCAAATAGAAGATTATAAGAATTTTATCTTTACTAAACCTTTGATTACCTTATTATATAGTTTGAAAAAGATGTGGAGATTTTGATAAAATCAATGTAAAGCTAGAGAGTGGGGCTATTAATAGCAAATGGTTGTGCTCTTTTTTTCTTTTTCATAGTTTTATGGATACCATTTATAACAGTTGTTACAAAGAACTATATGTAAAAATGCTATATATATATAGTAATATTTAATTATTATATATTAATTTTTTTAAGAAAAACAAAGACAATGTTAGCAATGATTCCTATAACTGCTTTGGTAGAAGTAGCGAGTATGAAAAAATTTATTAGATAATATATGATGAAATAATAAAAATATACCTAATGAACTATAAATAACTAAAAAAATATGGATATAATTTTATTGTAAATATTATATATATTATAAGTTAAAAATTTATTATTATAATATAAATTAATAAATATAGGAATAAAAATAACTAATTACATTATTAATGTTAATTTTTAAACTTGCTAAGTCATATATTAATCACAAATTAATACAGATTTTTATTTTAAATAATATTCTTAAGAATTTACAGATTAATTTCTCCTATAAAAACAATTAAATCAAAAAATGAAATTATATAAAAAGAAATCATTATTGATATCAATTTAAAATTATGCTAGAAGAATATTATTTAAAACTATTTATTATTCTCTAAATAAGCATGAAACAAATTTTATTATTCAATGCTTGATATCTATTATTTAAGTATTGCAATTAATTTAATTTTTTTTCAATGAGAATACGGATTCTATATGGTTTAAATCGAAATTAACAAACTAAATAAGTTAATTTTTGGGTAATTAAAATTATAAATAATATTAATTATATAATTATTTATTAATGTTTATTTTACAGGATATAGTCACACAATATATATTTTAGAAAATTCTAGCTACAATATATATTTACTGTTGCTATACTTATCTCTATCATTTGTATTTCTTATAATTTTTTTTACATTTTACATGTACTATAAATACTAAGGAAAAAATTCTAATAATAACTTAATAATTTTAAAATTAACGAAATATTCCCTTCATTTAGCTATCACTATATTATATATACCTCTTATTGAGATTTTTGTAATGATAATGAAGTGTTCAAAAGATAGTAGTAATAATTTAAATCATGAATATTATACTTAAGTAATTAATTCTTTCTTTATCGTTAAATAGTTTAAAAAATAAATAATTTAATTTAAAAGGTTAAGTGTTTTGAAGGATCTCACATTATTCATTCCATAGTTGGAGTTATATTAGCCTTAATTTATTTTACTATGGTCTATACAATAAGTTCATTATTTTTTTAAGCAAAGCAAGATGATTTTGATCCTAGTTGTAGACTAACTAATAATCATAATAAAATATTTGTTTTATTTTCAACATTATTTATAATGCTGCATAATTTTGCTGGAAAAGAATACATTGAATACATATTGATTTTATAATGTATGGGAAGTGCTATATACTTTTATTATCTAAATATTGATAAACCGTTTGTATATTATAATCAAAAAATGAATAAAATATAACAATTTTTATCTGTATGTTTAATATGGGTAGGATTATGCTCAGTAATTTCTATGATATTTAAATACTTAGTATTTGAAGGACCTTTGTATTCTATAGTGTAAATATTCACTTTATTTTATAATCAAATTATTTTATTTAGTAATTTTAAAATAAATATAGTTTTGGTATTCCAGTTTTTGCTTTAATAATTTATTAATAATAAACAAACTATTCAGAAAAAGTATTATAAAATACATAGTCTTTGAAACCTGTTTAACTTATAAATCATATTCTTATCCTTGAAAAATTAAAAATTGAGTGCTCTAGTAAAAATATGAATTGCACAAATCTCATTAATTATTTATTTTATCATCGAAAAAATTGTATCCTAAACTAATGTAATATAAGATACAATATGGAAAAATATGATATAGTAAATATGATTTAAAATAGTAATATGTATAAATCTGATTAAGTGACACATTTACTATATATATTATAAGGTAATTTTATAAAAATATTAAACATGATTTATAAGTAAAGAAAATATGAATTTTTATATAGATATAATAGAAGAAATATTCAATAATGCAATAAGAATCTATCCGAAAGACAATAGTTTAAAAGTTTAGTATGTATTGAGCACTATAAATTAACAAAATAAAAATAAATGTGTTTATATTTATTATAAGAAGTTGAATAAAATAAACCAGGATTCTATTTTTCATTTTAAATTTATAGATATAAATAAATGTTAGAAGATGTGACAAATTTTAGTAGTTATAAAAGTACATAATTACTTTAAAACTTTACTTAAAATTAAATAATCAATATTATAAATTTTTTTATAGAATAAAATCTGTAATCTTAAGAATATTAATAAATGAAGTATATATTTAATTTAATAGAATAAAGCACCAGATCTTAAATTGAATTTTGGTAACAATATTTTATTTTATAATTTTATAAAGAGATTACAGATAACATAAAATAATAGGAGTCATTTAAATGAGGATATTCCCAATTTACTTAAATTACATTAATTAGGGTAAATAATAGAAGATTAAAAATAATAATTAAGAAATTATCTACAAAATAATAATGAAAGAAATCTTTATAATAAAAAAATTTATTTGGTTTTGGCTAGATACCAAATGTAAGTTGAAAATAACAAATAATAAAGTCAATAAAATTTAAAAAATTATAAAGTGTAAGATAATAACGAAGACTATATTGGAAATAATATATTTTATACTATATAGTAAATAAATGAAATATAAGAGTAATTAATGGTAATAGAATATAAAGATTAAAATTGTACAATATAATCATTAAATTAGCAAACATGTAGTCTACTTGGTTATTAAACAAGTGATTTAATTGGAAAAAATCCTAATATTATAGTACCAGAAATATATAAACAATATTTTGATCAAACAATAGCATCACTATAAAAGAAAAGCAATGAATAATAATGGAAGAAATAGATTAAACTAATAGCATAACATTCTAATGGATATCTAATAAATCTATTTGCCCAGTTTTATGTATTTACTATATATGAATAGAGTAATTAAAAACAAACATTATATTATTAACTTCTATTTATAATACCATTTTTTTTTTATAGATACAACATATATAATAATCAAATTTTAGCGTGATTAAAATATCAATTCACAACTTTCTCTGCTAATAAATACTTAAGGATTTATTAGTAATATAACTAGCTAGTGCATACCAAAATTTTTAATTAATAAAAAAAGCTTTTCTAAAACTAGAATTCATATTGATCATATCTTTAAAGACATATATAATAGTTATATTCAATAAATATTTTAATAAGGGTCTATTGTAACATATTCTAGAAATTTTAAAAATATATTAAAGAATAAGGGTAACAAATTGAAGATAATAGTGAATTTATGGCATATGGTAACTTATTAGAAATATAAATATATATTACTAAATAAATTATTAATAAAACTAAAATAAAAAAAATTACTAGTTTCAAAAATTTCATTAATGAGTTAAAGTAAGTCTAACATATAGGGATATTTAGTTTAAATAAATAATAATATAGATATATTATCACCTGAGGAACAATTATTTAATGAAAAATAAAATCTACTTAAAATCCGTAAATAATAACATAATAAAAAATCTGATGTGCATTATTAGTTTTCTTATCATCTTTACAAAAGATATTAATACTGTATAAAAGGAAACTATTATTCAAATAAATTAGAAAATGAAATATCATAAAAATAACTAAAATAGGATCTAGTATTTGAAGCTAGCTCTCAACATTAAATTTAGGAAGAAAAAATAGTAATTTCTAAATAAAATATTCCTGATATATCAACAATAGAAGGGTAATAATTATTAAAATATAATTAATATAATAAAATTTGTATTTTTTATATATAAATATAATATAAAAAGAGAAAAAGATAAAAATTAAAAGCATATATATGAAAATATCAATTAAAAGATTACTTCAGATAAGAGTTTATCAATACCTATTTCAAAATAAAAACCACAGAATAATTACTTTGGAAGTTTGACATAATTTAATAGCAGTACTTTTATTAATTAAGAAAGTATGCAAAGCTTATAGTACTTGAAATAGCCATACATGAATAGTAATTATACCATTTAAGAATTAAAAAACGATGACTATTATGATGACAACAAAGGAGTTTTTTCATCAGTTATTCAGGAAAGCAGAAATGACATATAATAAGATGACTAATCAGAATCATTTAGTTAAGATGAAAACTAATATAGTTAAGTACAATATGACGATTATGGAAAGATATAGTTTGGAAATGGAATAAGAACATTGAGACTAGTTAATAACGAAAAATTAATAGTAAATTAAATATTTTAAAATTTATAGTTGTATATTTTTATATATAAATGTAAAAATTGTAAATCTTAAAGGATGTCTCTCATGAATAATAAGATACAGAAGAGTTAGACGAGTTGAATAAAGATAGTGATTATTTTTCTAATAAATAAAGCAGTTCTTACGAATCAAATAATAGTGTAGATTTTTCAAATGAATATATGATAATAAGGGTAAATATTAGTATTTATATCAGATAATTACCAATTTATTTATAAAAATATGTTAGGCCTTAAGTATATTTCTTTAAGATAATAAGGATCCTAAAATATTAAAATATTTAAAAAGAATAATTTTCTTTTTTACTCTTATTATATTAATATTAACCTCTACTGAGTTTGGAATATCTTAAACTTATTTTGAAAGAAATATTTAAGAAGTTGACCTGGTTGTAATTTCCTCTTTAAGAATGGGAGATATTCAAAGGATCGCTGGCAGTTTATAAGATATGAAAATATTAGGATAAGGATATTACGATATATATAATTTAACGATGGCTTAAAAAGTAGATTATTTAAATTTATAATATTTAAATTAATTTTAATTTACTGCTAGGAAGGGTTTTTAATATAATGGAAAGATAGAATAAAATAAAGTTGTGATAATTTATGGGATATTTAAACAAAAATAATTAAAAAGATAATGTATTTAAGACAAATAAATTAAAAGAAATATTACTAAAAGACTCGGTAGAAGTATGGTTTCCAAGTTCAAGTAAATAAATATATTATTATATAAATATTTTTATCTTCTATTAAACACCTATAAAAAAGTTGAAACCGTTAATATTAATGGAGTAAATGTGAATGGATATAAAAAACTTTACAGTCTTAATGAAGCTATTTTATAATATATTAATTATTCATAAGAAATTTTAAGTTTAAATATGTCATAATTGAATTCTTAAAATTCAAATTTTTTCTTTATTGAAAAAAATTCATTCGGTGATTTAGTTTCTTAAATGAGAAGTTCTGTTGATGCATACGGAGAATTGATTAAAAGCAACAATAAAGAATAAAAATAATTCTTTTTAATAATACTATTAGTTTCAGGTAATAAATACTAAATTTTATTTAAAGATAAATTAATACCATATTCTGTATTTTTAAAGTTTTTTTGTTCCTTATGATCCTAATAACTTTAATACTTATGTTGATATCTATATAAAATTCACTTAATGAAGTGCCTAGCATATTCCTGGATATTCCCTTGAAAACAGCTTTATATTTGTAAACAAGATGCGAATTGTTTTTATTAAATTTTTAATTAGGAGAGTTTGAAGAAGTACTTTAAATATTACTAATAATATTTTAAAAAATCATTATATATTAAAAAACTATTTTAAAAAGATGGAAAGTTTCGAAAAAGGAAATAAAGAAATTTGTGAATAAGATAATGATGAAAACAACCCTTTTTTGCATAATTCCTAAGGAGATAGAAAAAATAGTAGACCTATAAAAGGAATTGTCACTGGGAAGAAAAAGAAAAGATAATTTACCAGAATAAATTATGCTTAATTATAATTTATTGTGTTATTTTTAATAATTATATGCCTATTATCTTATTATATTTATATCTATATTGCATCTACCTTAAATGTAAATGCTTACAGTTAAACATTATAGTTTTTAAATGTTACTGCTATATCAATACCCTATTATCACTCAGCAGATAATATATAAAGAGAAATGATGATAAATAGTGAAAGTTTTTTCCCATTTGATTAGAGCCCGCAGCCACTAGTAAAAAGTATTATACCTACTTTATTTGAAATAGATACATAAATTTATAAAGAGCTAGAAGCCTCTTCATAACACTTTTCAGTAATTAAGTTATTTAAATTTTTTATAGTAATTAATTTAAATATTTATATAGGAACTTAATAAACTGTTAAAAAAATATTTTTTGATGATGTTTGCCCTATTTTAATTTAAAAAAGGGGTTTTAAAATACTACTGAGTGCGAAGAAAGTTATAATCATATTGCTAAGCATGGAATGAGTGTTGTTACATATGAATACTTTGAAAATATTAGATATATAAATGCAAAATATGATGAATTTTATTAAATGAAAGGTAAAAAAAAAACTTTATTGATTTTAAATTAATAAAAATACAAATCTAATTTGCAATTTAATAGAAACTAAGTAAATTGATATGCAAAAATTTAGATAATTATCAATTTCTTTATTAATTAACTAATAAGCTGTTTATAATCGTATAGTATAGGGATCATATTTTTATCAAGCATTTGATTATTTGATAGAAACATTTAAGAAAGACGTTGAAAAGCTAATTAAATAAATGTAAAAATCCAGATCTATAGCATTGTATATATATTTGGGATTTATATGCTCATTATTTATTTTTATTTGGATACCTTTTTATTAAAATATAATTTCAACTATAAGGTAAAATTTTATATTAACATAAATAATATAAACTATTTAATTTTAAATTTTATAAGAAAAACAAAGAGAATGTTACAAATAATGCCGGTAAGCCTAATTAACGAATTATAAAGTGCAAAAAAATACATAAGAAAATAATTGGTTTAAAGTTCTTAAGAATAATATTAATGAACATATTATATATATTTAATATAATTTACATGTATATTAATTTAAACATATAAAAAACTATAAAAATTTTTGTATTTTTTGGCGTAATTATTTAAATAACTAAAATAATTTAAAAAAACAATAAAATAAATGGATAATAAATAAATATATTACACAAATTTTGTTAAAGATATAAATAATGTAAATCATATTGAAAATGTATGCTATTAATTTCTAAAGTAAAATTGAATTGAATATTTTATATATTAACTAAACTATATAATTGATCTCTATTATTTTTACTTTAATCATAGGACAGGAAATAAAGATCATGATAATGTTCTGACGGAATTTTTTACATACCAATTTAATGATGAATTTTACTTATAAGAATATATAATGGCAATGGGATTTATCTTAGAAAATAGTGTTTAATAAAATGTTATTATAATAACAATTAATTCTATAAGAAGGGTAATTTACTCCAACTATAGCAATATCAATTTTGATATAATATAAAAGCTATATGTAATGTTATTATAAAAGTCTTCAGATGCATCTATTCAAAATAATAAAATAGTTATGGAAAGTAATATTAATAATATATATTTTTAACCTAAATTTTATTTCTATTAAATTAGATTACACTCTCTTAATTGCTATTTTAGTAATAGTGTATTATAAGGATCTAAATATTTAATTAAATTTCATGGAAACTCTGGATTAATATTATTCGAATAATCAACAAGCCGCAATTTTAGTTATTAATGGTATAATGCAAGAATTTTAATCATAATCTAATAATAAAAATTAGATATTTGAGAATGCTTAAAATTTTAGAAGATCATTTGTGATTTAATTATTAAATAAATACAATTTTTCAAACTATCAAATACCAAAGAATATTAATGTATAAAGTGCGTTAAATAATTGTAAATTCTTAAGTTTGTGTTTAAATAATATGGAAACTTAGTAAAATATTAAAATATAAAATAATATTAATAAAATGTATAATTAATTATAATATCATTAGACCACCAGATTCTCAAAATGATATTTTATGTTTTCATAAATGCTTTGGTTAAAAAAAGTAAAATAAAATGGAATTATATAGCTATGGGTTATTTATTTTATTTGATAAACTAATAGAATATTTATATAAATAATATGAATTATTCTCTTAAGAGGAATAAATTATATTATAAATAACTTAAATATTATAATATCTCTTCATCTTTATAAGATTAAATGGACAAAAAGAAAATTATGATATGCATATATAATAAATGTTTTAAATGATAGATCTAATAAATAAAATATATTTTTAGAATTAATAGAGTAATAAATATCATTTTTATATTAAATGATAATAAATGAATTAATTAAATTTATTTATTTAATTTTTTAGTTTATAATTAGATAAAAATTTCAGATAGCTCCTTATGTGAAGAATTTTCTCTTTTAGTTAGTAATTCTATGGTACCTTGTTTATCATCTTTGGAGAATTAAACTAATTTAAAATATTTTAAGAATATCTATTAGCTATACAAATAATTTAACTTTGAATCAGATATTAAAATTCTACAAAATTTTTTACGTTTCTTTTCATTTTATGCTTATTTCAATAATATTTAAATTAATGGGTCTTTGGAAGACTTAGCATACTTTTAAATTGACTTAATAGTTAAATAACATTAGAGTTATATAGATTCAACATAATTAAACTCTCTAGAGTCAAATAATATTTACAATTCATATCTGGAAGAACTCATTTAATATGTGCCACATTTAATATATCCTAAGTATTTATATTATGTTATATTATTCATAAGGATACATTAATTTATTTATTTTTTTTTTAATTAAGTTTTTAAAAAATTATGTAAAATATTTCAACTAAAGGAGAAAGCGACAATTTTATAAATTTATATTTAATTATCAATATAATTTTTAGTTACCTAAATACGTATATGCAAGGTATAATTATTTAAATGCTTAATTTAATAATTAAAACTATAATTATTTTAGCATAAGAATATGTAAAGCGGACATAAACTGTATAGGATCGTTTGAGTCAGGTAGATTAAAAATAAAAAAAAATAACTAAATAGATTAGTTTATAAAAATTAGAACATATTAATAAGTATATGATGAAAAATAAATATTAGAATTTAGTGGGATAATAATTAGGCAAGTACTAATATTACTATATTCAAAGCAATAATAATAAAGCAATCCATTGATTTCTTAAGATACATAATATTTACTTTCAATATTGTATCTTAGAATGAGTAGAACATTTTTTGGGTTGTGTATTGATTATGAATACATAGATATTAAGCCTCTTTATATTTAAATTAATGATGGATACAAATAAATTTTGCAAAAATAAGAAGATAAAGAATATATTTTATAATGTATCTTCATGTTTATTGATCAACTTTTATATACAAAAAATCAAATATTGTTAGATCGTATTTATTAAATAATTGATATCTTAACAAGTGCATTAAAGAAAGTTAAACATTAGGTAATTCTATAGAATATAATATAAAATTATTTTGATTTAATTTAATAATTTTATAAATATGAATAGTTTTATATCGGATAGCTAGAATTCTAAATATTATATCTTTAAAATGTATTCCTTTATCATAAAAATGATGGTTTAGCGCTATAGGAAATAAATTTAAGATAGTGTAATTAAATAAAATAAAGCATCTGTAAGCTTTTAATGAAATTATATGAAGAATCTAAAGATGACTAACTTCTCTAATAATATTATTCCGTTCTTTAATCTTTTTCTTAAAATATCTAGGAGTACTAGATTCAACTGTAAAATGGAAAATAAGTAATAATTATAATAGTATTTAATACATTTTTATATTTTCTAACAGTTTATATAAAAACTTAGTCTGTAAATGAGGAAATCTTATTTAATAAGCATATTCCTAACTTAATTATTAATATTTATAGTTTAATAAAAGCTAGTAATTAATAAATCTCATATAATAAAATTGTATTCAATTATGCGAAATAAGATCTACCATTAATATTTGAATTTATTATTCATAAATTAATTCTACCTAACCTAAATATATTTATAGAAAATGAATCCTATTTTAAATTGATTTATTATGTTTATAAATTATTGTTAGAAATACTAAATATGCAAAGATCATCTGGTTTTTAATTATCCTCTGACTAGAAGAGATTAATGTATCCTTTTATTGAAAATATAACTTCTTTCTCTTTGCAATTTTTATAAAATAATATGAAGGATATTAAATAACAAATGAATAAAAATAAAGACTGTGTGTACCAGAAAAAAAATTCATTGTATTATTTAAAAATTAAACCGCTATACTATGTATTTAGAATACTTAACCAATCATTGAATGAAAAATTTATTATATTAAGCTAATAATATGAATAGTTAAGAAAATAACTAATAAAAAATATATTTAACTTAATAGGATTTTTATAAATTGAAGATTTTTTATATTATCCCTCAAAACTGAATTGTGTTTTAAATTTTTTGTCCAAATTATCTGAGGAAAATATTGATTTAATATTTTAGTGTGAATTATAAAATTACTCTCTAATTCTTGAGGTAAATCGAAATAATTTAATTTTCCTCAACTTTATTATTTATATAAAATACATTTTATAGATATTCAAGTAGCAATTATAGATGAACCTTTCTGATAATTATTCAATTTAATTTTAAAAAATATTTTTTAAAGAGCCTAAAAAGAAAACGAAGATTTTAAATTAGAATAAATATTAAATAAAGAAGTTTAAGATTAAAATATAAATACTGTATATAATTAATTAATTATTTTATTTCATTTTTTATTATAAAATTAAATTAAATTATTTTAAAAGGATAATGTAAGACAAATTCAAACCTCATAAAATCCGTGGGGTATATAAAATAATAATAACAGTGTATAAGAAAATACAAATATATGGAACACAAATCAATAATCTTGGACAGCTTTAGATGAGGAATAAGAATAATATGATATAAATAATCATTTAAACTTAATTGAAGATAAAAAATAATTAAAGAGAAAAATGATAATTGATAGGATTAACTTAATTCATAGTATTAATTTTCAAAAATTATCTATGAATTTATTAGAAACTGCGAAATTAGCAATAGTTAAATAAAAAATATTGCTTAGATTTTATTTTATTTTTATAGTTTGAGTGATAAAATGGTATTTTATTATTATCTTTATAAATTTGGAAATAACTTTTCTGAAAAATCTTAATAATAATAAAGTTAATATTATTTGATAATTAAAGAAAATTTTGTTACTACCAAAAACAAATAATTAAATAATAATAATCCATTATATAAATTTGTCCTGTCTAAAGAAAGTGAAAATACTATGTTAACCTACAAAAATGATAAGGGATTTTCTTAATTTTTAAATGAAGAGGAACATTGGCTTAATATTGATAGTGAAGGACCATTTTGCGACTAAATAACAAAATTAAAATAAGCTTTGTTATGAATAAATAAATACATTATAATTATTATTGTTTAATTAAAAATATATATCAATATAAGTAAATTAGATAATAAATAAATAATTTAATTAATTTAAAATAAATCTAATTTTATTAAGATTACTTTCTTCAAAAAAATGATTAAAACAATATGTAATGCTAAAGTTATAATTAAAATAAAACTGTATAAAACTATATAATATAGATAGACATAATGACTATAAAAATATATACAAATATTTATAAAATGTAAAAAGTTTAGCACCAGTGGGGATCGAACCCACGCATGTCAGAACTTAAGTCTGATGCCTTAACCACTTGGCTATGGAGCTAATAATGAAATATATATTGACTTATGATTAATTTTCTATAAATATAAGTAATAAAAAATAACTAAATTAAAATTCATATTTAAATCTATAAATATCCCAATTTGGTAATGGTAAAGTATGAAATATACTAATTTTCATCAATAGCTCCATAGCCAAGTGGTTAAGGCATCAGACTTAAGTTCTGACATGCGTGGGTTCGATCCCCACTGGTGCTATAATTTTTTTAAAAATTTTTAATTTTAATATTGTGTAAAGTAAAACTATATAAAATAATTTCATTTAGAAAGACAAAAATTTATAGATTATAAAAATACTACATTTTATAAAATATTAAACTAAAAATGTAAATGATTTCATTATTAGCTCCATAGCCAAGTGGTTAAGGCATCAGACTTAAGTTCTGACATGCGTGGGTTCGATCCCCACTGGTGCTAAATATTTTTTTATGTAAAAAATTAAATAATATATAAAAATTTTCAAAAATAATGAAATTCTCATTTAAAAATAAATTTATTTCATTATTAGCTCCATAGCCAAGTGGTTAAGGCATCAGACTTAAGTTCTGACATGCGTGGGTTCGATCCCCACTGGTGCTAAACTTTTTTTAATTTTTTTGATTTTTTTGTTAAATTTTTTTATTTTTATTATTTTTTTATTTATATTTATAAAATTAAAATTAATAAAAATTTATCATATAAATATATACATTTCATTATTAGCTCCATAGCCAAGTGGTTAAGGCATCAGACTTAAGTTCTGACATGCGTGGGTTCGATCCCCACTGGTGCTAAATATTTTTTAATAAAGTTAAATATATATAATTTACATTAAATGAATGAAATTATTATTGAGAAATAATAAATTTCAATATTAGCTCCATAGCCAAGTGGTTAAGGCATCAGACTTAAGTTCTGACATGCGTGGGTTCGATCCCCACTGGTGCTAAATAGTTTTTAATATTATTAATTAATTTTAAGTTTAGTCAAAATTGATAAAATTGATCATATAAATATATAAATTTCATTATTAGCTCCATAGCCAAGTGGTTAAGGCATCAGACTTAAGTTCTGACATGCGTGGGTTCGATCCCCACTGGTGCTAAATATTTTTTAATTATATTTTTATAAGAAAAATAAAAAAAAAGAATTATATTAATATAATATATATTATTTAAATCAGTTTCATTTTGTTTTTCATTTTATTTTATTTTATCTTAAAATTATATTAAAAAATTAATAAAATAATATCATATTATAGAGATTTTAGTAGCTTTCTCGGATAAATCTTATATAACTTTATTATAACTACTTAATAAATAGTTTTATTTTTAAGAAAATTCAGTACTCTCTAAAAAGTTATCTATATCTGAATTATATTAATAATCTTTATCTTAAGTCGGCTAAAATATTATAGTAAAAAATAATAAACTAAAAAATTATATTTAATATTGATAATTTACTTTGGAAGAATATTGCAAGCTCTAGTTATGATCTTAGCGATATTATTATTATTTAGACATATTATTTATATTTTTGTTTTAATCGTTGTTCAACATATCTACAATTTAAAAAAGCTAATCATCATATTATTGTTTATCGAAACTTTTATCTAGATAAGATTTATTTTTTTGATTGCTTCTTTGTAACTATTTTTAGCTTTAACCATTTTACAAATAATTTGAATATATATTTTATTGAATATTAGAATTTTGAAAAATATTTTTATCTTGTTAACAATTTTTTTAATTTATAAAATTATCTTATTCATCTTATTTTCTCTAATAATATTTAGTCTATTTTATTTATTGTACTGATAAACTGTCGTTAAGCATATTTTAATATTATTATTGCACTTAATCATGCTCTTAATTATATTATTTTTCGTAAATATCATAGTTATTGTTAAAAATCTACTCTAAATTTTTTTAAACTGGTTATAAATTATTGATTAATTAACTATTTAAATTTTAGTTATTTAAGATAGAATTATAATTAGTTTATTCCTCATTTTCATTTGTATTATTTGTATAAGTACTATTAATTAAACGTTATTTGATCTTAATAAATTCTTAAACTTTTTGATTGAAGCTTTCATCTGTTTTTTAAATCTATAATCTTTTTGTACTATTTAAGTCTTGATTAAAAACTTCATCGTTTAAATTATTATTATTATTTTTCTATTACTAAAGTTTATTTGTCAGGTAATAGTTAAGTTATACTAATTCATCTTGGGGCATATTGATTATATTATTAAAATCATTTTATTAATTTTAATTGTTTTTTAAATAGAAAGAACTTTTAGGATTTTATAAATTTTAATCTTCTATTTATTTAATTAATGGATTTTATTATTTATTTTCTAATGTATTCAGTAAAGACATTGTATCTAATTATTTTTATTGATCTTAATTTTTTTTTAAATTTTCTATTTACTAAAGTTCTTATTTTTTCTGTTGTATCCAATTAAATGCTTCTTTTATACTTAATTAGCTTTATTCTTCTAAATTTGAGATATTATCTTAATTATTTATTGTCTAAACACATTACTATTAGCTGTTTGGTTGAACAATATAGTTTTTTTTAAGCTAATTCTGAGATTTAGATAATCTTTTATTAGTTTTTTTAATAGTATTATTTCTATGAGATTTAGAAAAATTTATAGTCTATTTATTGGATAAATTATAAATAAATAAACTATGTTTTACGAATTTTAAAATAATTTTTCATTAAATAAAATATGTACCTATAAAGATTTAGACAGTGTATCTATTTCACTTTTCAATGAATTAATTTTTTCTCTCTAAGATTGTTTCTCAGTTGAAAGGTAGGGGGTGTCTTATGGTTTCATTTATTATATGTTATTATCTTAATCCCTTTTGAAATCTTATTAATCTTTAATGTCATCTACTCTCATACTTCTAGAAAGATCTAAGGATTATTACTAATATTATTTACTTTCTTTTTACTCTTATTTAATATACTCATTTCTTTGATAATCTTATTTCATTTATCTATCTATTCATTTATCATATATTATATAACAATTTAAAATTATACAAATATATTTAATATACCATAATCTTCAATTTAATATATATTTTATTTATCCTTTTTTTTCATGCTTTTCTTTATAAAAATAAAATTAAATTAATAGTAAGTTACATATTATTTAACGTAGTATACATGTGATTGTTATTCAATTAGCTATACAGATTTATTATATTCTTCTCTGAGAGATTTCGAATGTTGAGCAAATTCTTAATTCTGATTTTCAATCTTTTATAAAAGTTCATTATAATTAGCTTAAACATCTAAAAATGCTTATTTCCATTGCAACTTTTCTTATTATTCTTATGCTAGTTTTTTTATCAATTACCCTATTTTATGTTTATCTTACGGACACAAATCTTTTAATTATACTTCTTATTTATAATTTTTTGGATTATTTTCTGATTAATGTTATTAATCAAAATTATAAAAACTCTCAAACTAAATATTAGTATCTCTCTACTTCATTGGATAATTTGAGTTTTATTACTATTCCTAAATTAAACAAATTATTTCTATAATAATCTTAAAAAATCATAAGTTTATTTTTACTTATCTTGTTCTTGTCTTTTAATAATTATGCATTGAATATTAGTTTTATTAAATTTTTTGTTTTCTAAATATTATTTTTATTATTATTAATATTAAATAAAGAAATTTATCTGTTAATGTAGATTTAATAATATTATAGGAGCAGAGTTATATTTAAAATAATACCTATTATACATATTAAATATGGACGAAAAAATTTATATTTCAATTATTTAAACCAATATTTGTTTTAAAGTTGAAAAAATAACATATTAAACAGAAATTGCGTGTGATATGAAGATTTTTTCCAATAAATGTTTAAAATGCATCTTCGATTATGTCTGATTTTTAAAAATATTTATGATTCTTCTCTTGTTTTTATATGATATGATATAATTTTAGAATTATGATTCTTATTTTTATAAATATACTTCTTTTATAAAAATATATTGATCATTTAGTATTTTTTCCAACTTTAATATTTCTAGGGAAAGAATCGAAATCAACTAAAGGTTCGGCAGAGTCTTCTAAGGGGTATAAATATCCGGCTAATATGGAATTTCTTTAATTATATAATTCAGTAATTTATCTATTAAGTTCTTAACTGGTCCAATATCTAGGTAAAACATTATTTAAAGATTTAACATTAAGTCCGATTCTGCTTTCTACTACATCAAGCAATTTTTCTTTTTCGTTTTCTAAACTTTTATAGAAGGGAGAGAAATTAATCCATGCTAACCAAGAAGCTCCTAATGTAACAACCTATTATAATTTATTATGTTAAATGATATGCAAATTTATAATTAATCCTATCAATATAATTAGGAATCCAATTTTAATATATCATATTATTTATTTAATAATAAAAGGGATTATATCATATTTTTTATATTAATTTACATTATCTCAGTAATATTAATTTTTTTCATTATTTGATGTAAAAAAATCAAAAATGAAATAGAAAAAATATAGAGAAAATATGCATTTTAAATTCACTAACTTTATTTAAATTTTAAGGAATCAATCTAATTTAAGTAGATACATTTTTAAGTATTAATAATTATTGGATATACAATTTTTTTCCTATGTAAACTTTATTATTAATTGTTACTTATAATACAGTATAGGGTCCAACAGGACTTCTAGCTACTAATTTTTCACTGGCAGCTCTCCAAACGAGTCTGCTTAAAACAGGGTATGCGGCTAAAGGGAATAACCATTATGACCATACGTGAATTCTATTTTAAGTAATTAAGGATTTAACATCTTCGGATTTTAATACTCTTCTTTTATATGCATTAAATAAGACGAAAGATTTTTCTTCGTCAGTATAATTGAACCAAGGTTTTAATCTTAATGATTCAGTTGCCATTTTATTGAATTTGCCTAATACTATCTATTTTTATTGGTTTTCTTAAATTGTTAGTATAATATATTTATTAATTTTTATGTATGTATATTAATAGTATTGTTTATTTTAATATAAGTTTGATTTACATATATAAATCATCAATTAATCATTCGTATTTATTTAGTAAATAATCTAAAGAATAATATATATATATGTGAAATTATTGATAAAATTACCTGTATATTGAAAAACTCTTCGATGTCTTATAGAAGAAATATTTAACATATTAGCTTTTAATATAAATTAAAAGTTTTTTAATTAATGAATATATATTTTTTTCAATAAATATTGATTATTTTTTATTGTTCAATAAAAAAAATATGATAAAAATATATAGAAAAATAATTATTCCTTATTACATATTTTTGTTACATAATTGATACTATTTGTAAATTTATTAAGTTTAGTAATCTAAATAATAATATAAACAATATTAATATTAATAAATTTCATGAATTAATAGAAATTAAGTCAGCCATATATTAATTACATTAAATAAAAATAAATATTTCTAAAAATATACTGGCTATTTTAAAATATTACTACTTTATAAAAAATAATTGCCTTTTCAAATTATTTCAAGAGATTCACTAAATGAACAAACGGAATACGCTTCCTAATTCTATTAAATCCTGCGAATAATAGCTAAAGAGTGGAGAGATTATATTTTTAATAAATTCTCATCGATCTAGAGAAGAAAATATATTTTAATTGAGGGTTTTATTAATGTAAGCAATAGAAAGAGGAAATTTGTCATAACGTAATTTTTAATAAATAAAGGGTTAATAAATAATTAATCTTTTGTGATTAGAATTGCTATTAATTTCTCAATTTGTATATTTTTAATGGTATTTTAACAAGTATGAATTAAAATAGTCTTTATAACAAATTTTATAATAAAAAATTTGCCAGAAAGAATTATTAAAATATAAAATTAATTTTATTTTCTATAATAAAATTTTATTTTTTTAATTAATAGATATGTCTAAGGATATTTAAATGTTAATTTAGCAAATAGAAAAATACAGATATAATATAGAAGAAATAATAATTAAAAAATATTAAAATGTATGTATTACAAATTCACAAATAAAAAATTAGATATATAAACTATGCTCAAAATTATGCAAAATTAGCTAAAATTTTTTAGCAAAGGTGCAAACATTCTTTCCTCGTCTTTATGAAGTAATATCGTAAGAATAGTACAATCTTAATAATTAATTCAAAGAAGAACTCTATAGTAGTTTAAACGCTCCAAATTCTTAGATAAATAAAATAATAAGTTAAATAATAAGTAAAATGAAATAAAAAACCTAAAAAGAATTGATAAAAATGTAACAGTTTTAGGTGCATTACCCTATGTTATTAGATGGAGCGATAAATAAACCTGACAAATCTAATAAAAATGAAAAGTTTTATTCTGAAAAATTGCTTTCTGGAATAAATGGTCTTCAGTATATCATAATGCTACAAAAAAAATATTTTTTAAGATTAAATGAAAATAACAGCTGCCAAGCATTTTAAATTACTAAACCCGGATCCTCTTAAAATTTAGATTAATAACCCTAACAATCTAAAAAATTTAAACAACTTTACGACATACTCAGTCTAGATCCGCAGAGTGTGGCGAATTAACCCCAATACTAATCTTATAAGACTTGTGAAAGCTTGCTGGAAATTATAGCTTAATACTATGAAAAATATTAAAAAGAGTGTTATTCTGGTAACAAACATATCAATAGTAGATTGAAATCTTATTATGAATAATACAATAAATACCAAAATAAAATAAAATAGCAATAAAATATCACAACTTTTATAATTAAATCGAATAGCAATAATAACCAAATCCATAATATAAAATAAGAAACAGTCAATTCTCAAGCAAACCTTAATTAATTTTTAGCTAAAACTGTTCCAGTGCTTAAACAAGCATCTCAATTAAACATATATGGTGAAAACTAATTAAGGGACAAGAAATAAATCTATAATAAAAATAAATAAATACCATAACCTAAAAGTAAGGATTTAACATTCAATATGCTTACTGAAGCATCATACTAACAAAAATTAAATAATAAATAAAATTCCTTAGTTTAGTAGTAAATGTACTTTCCATAAAATTTACATAGCAACTCTCAGTTTTAATTTTAACTGGATTTATAAAAAGAGTAATTATCTAGAAATCAAAATATATAAAGAAATAGTTATAAATAAGAAAATAAATAAGGATATAATCTTTTCAAAAATAAAAATAACGTGTCTAGTAGCCAGAGTCTCAATTAAACAAGTACATCTGAAAAATTTAATGATTACGAAGGTAAAATTATATCTAATATGCAATATTATCAAAATGAATAGTAGAATCATGGAATGAATAGAATGAATAGAGAGATTTCCAATTCCGTTACTAATATTTAATATAAGAACAACAAAAGAAATGTATTTGTAGGGTAAGGCAATAAAGCATAAAGTTAAATTAGAAATAGTATGAATCATAATAATAATTTTGATGAGGCAAAAAATGAAAAGTAAGAAATAGTTTCTCTAGACTATTTAAATTCATTTACTGAATTTTCATTTGATAATAATCCTATAGCGTAGTTGAAGGTTAATAACGACTAATTATTGAGCTAAAATTAGGATTCGAACAGTGAAGCTAATAGTTCAAGACCATAGAGTAAAATGTAAAGTTTTTACAATAATAAGGATCAAAATTTAAATAATAATAATTAAAATTCTGAAGTGAAAGGAGCAGAAAAAGTGAATTAAAAATAAAATACCTCTTCTAAAACTAATTTTTAAAATTAATAGTAAAATAAAAGTGTTTATAGCCAGCTAGATAAAGATGAAATAAAATCTTCGTTTTAGTCTTATCATCAAATTCAGGGATAAGATACAGATTCTACATATCGATAATAAAATTAACTTTAAAAAAACATATTTAAATTATAAAAAACCCCTTCAGATAATGTGTATTAAACCAATCAACTTATTATAAACAATGGAGTTAATTCTTTCTTTCCAAATTAATTTTCTGTATCCAATATATACGGAAATAAGTGCAATTTAAGTATAACTCCCAGCTAAAGTTCTTAATAATATTAATTTAAACATTCTATAAAATCATTAAGCTAATAATAGAAAACCATAAATATATAAAATAAACAAGATTAAATAAAGCTAAGAAACTCTATTAGTAATTCAAAAGTAAAGGATTTAAAATAAGGGATCAAGGAATATTCTGATTCTGTAGTATATGTTAAGCAAAATAATGACCAAGCCAAGAATTAAAATAATATAGTTAAGAAAAATTTTTTCTAAAAAAGTAAAAATGGAAATAAATTTATGAACAATAGTAATTTTGAAACAAATATAATATGAAATTAGCTTTATTATTATTATAATTAGAATGTTTTATATTTTAACACTTTTTTTTTCATTATAAAACTATATTATTATTATAATTCATTATACTGTTTAAGTAAATGCATCTTTCAAATTAGATGATATATTAATATTTTAAAATGATTATTCAATATTTTCTAAATCATTGTTATATTTATTATCAATTATATTTTATAAATCTGTATTTTGACTGCTATTATTAAATTAGTCGAATTGATTTTAATTATGCTCAGTTTATGAACAAATTGATCTTAAATCTAAGTTGCCTTTCCATATTTTTTCAGTTTTACTAATATTTATAATTAATAATTTTTCTTACTAGTTTTTAACTTACTCTTTCTAATCTTAGGGAATCCATTTATTTTCTACAAAAAATTAAAAAAAAATATAATTTTATTTAAAAATTAAGAATTGTATATAGTATGTACCTTAATTTGTAAAGTCTTCATCCATAGTCCATTCAGGTTATTCTTTGTTCAAGTAAGATTAAATGTCAAATGAATCTTCTTTATCAGGGCATATATACAAATGGGCTTCATAATCTTTAATTAATATTCTATGGTTCGTATTAAACAGACAATGCAAAAATAAATGGCCATTTTATGCTTTATCTGGACATCTTGAAATATGATACATATAATACATTTCTGACATAACATGGTTTTTATTATATGGACATGTTTACTATTTGTGCCAGCTTAATTTAGGCCAGCTTTCTTATAGTTATTATTGTTGCTGATAGTCTTAATTATTATTAAATTATGAAATATTTTATTTTTATTAGTGGGTTTCTTGCCATTATTAATTTTATTTATCACTACTGTCTTATAGAGACATTTTTCCACTACTCATTTGAAATTACTGCATTTTTTCTTCGTTATTAGTAGTTTTAACTTCTGTAGAAATATTGCAGTTATTCATTTTATATAAATAAGGATGAGAATGGTTTTTTTATTTTATAATAGATTTTAATATTAAATAAAACTAATATAAGGAAATTGTTTTAATATTTAAAACATACCGGGAAAAATATTAAAATTAAAATATAATTGATAATATATAATAATTGGTGTTAACAAATAAATTAGGATAAATATTTCTATGAATTTATATTTAAATAAATCTTTTCTTAATACAAAATTATTTAAATATATATATTAAAATATATATTGGATTTTTTCATTATTTTGTCATAATAAGTAAATAATTAATTATATGTTAAATACTGTTTAGTATTTTATAAATTTTCTTTAAAAATCCCAATATCTTTAATAAAATTAAGACTATACGTTTTTATAAATTAAAAAACATATAATATTATTTTACTTATAACTTATAAATCAATTTTTCATTCAGAATAATTAAATAATTTGTATTCTGTAAATCAATTTTTAAAATTTAATAAATAAACTGATGTCATTATTAAATTTCTTACTTTTAGTAGTAAAGTTTATCAAATTTATTATATCATTAAAGAATAGCCGAGGATTTAGTTTTGGTATGATTAGCGCTGTTTGGTTCTTTATTACCATGAATATTTGCATAACTTTATGAATTTTTAGTATGGCCATGTGTTCCAGGGTTACTATGTTAATCTGGATTAATTTATTACCTCTTTTACTGAAAATTTTGTTGTTATTAAGAGGATGAAGACATGGTGCTATTATTATGAAGAGAACTTGAAGACCCAGGATTTTATTATTAAACAGAACTTGGAGACGGTTAAAATAGGTTACTGCTTTTCATTACATTTAAATTATCTGAGTTTTCATATCCCATTTGAAGGGATGGTTTCCGTATCTATTGACCCGAAGTAGAGGAAAACTGTTTCGTATATTCTTAAGATTATTAATTATTAACAGATAAAAAGGGGTTGCTTTAATTTTAATTTTAGTTTTAATTTAAATTTTAATTTTAGCTTTAGTTTTAATTTTGAGCTTCTTACTGTTTTTCCAGTCTTACTTTTTCACACAAAGATTAAGTAGTTATGAAACTTTTATTTTCTTACAATTTTTTAAACTGTTCGTTTTCCTCCTTTAGTTTATTTTTCACTTTTTGCAACTCTTTTCCTTGGTTAAAATAAAAGCAATCATGTCATTTAAATCTTTTTCTTCCTAATCTCCTGCATTTTCCTTTTCTGCATTTTTCTATTATTATTGAGCTTCTATTTCTTTTTAAGGGAAAGCAGTTGGCTTTTTTGTTTTAAATTTTCTTTTTTCATCTCGAACATTTCTTTATTTTTCTTTTCTAAATCTTGTGCAAATGCAAGCTGCTGCTGATAATATTACTTGGATTATTTTTAAAATGATTTAATTCATTAGTGAGATTGTTTATTTTATCTTAATCTTCTCTCATTTTTTTGCTGATTTACTCACTTGATTTAAACTAATTTAATAAATCACCCTCTATTTTGTTTCTTTCATTTGCTAACTCTCCGTATAGGTACTTGGAATTCTTTTAATCTGCATAAACATTTTATAATTCCAACTACAGAGACTAATTAATACCATTTAGTTCATTATTTTAATTTTATATTTCTATTTAACTTATTTTTAATTAATCTATTTCTGATCTCAAAATAGCTATTTATTCATCTTCTTTTTCTTTTTTCTCTTTTTCTTACTGAGACATTGGTTTATTTTATTATTATTATGGTTATTATTAAGTAGGAGTTACTTATGGTTTTTATTTCCTTTAACTTGTATTTCTATTTAAAGATAAAAATAATATATATAAAATAAAAAATTTATAATAAACTAAACATAATAATAATTTACATATGGTTTTGGAATTTATCAAAATTTAATCTATTAATTTTTTGCTGTTCTTCACTCATAGGTTTAAAATGAATAGTTTATGCGTCCGTATTATATTTTCTTTATTTATTGAAAGCTGAGATGGTTGTATATTTTAAAATATGTTCGTTTATTGGATCTTACTATTTCTTTAACTCAACAATTCTTTAGAAATTAATTTGAACCACAATTAGCATTATGTTTTCTATTTGACTAAACTATTAAAAGAAAAATAATAATAATTCAAAAGTTTTTTCCATTTTAAATGTAAACCATCAATATTACATTTCTGTTCCTTAATATCAATTCTACAACATTTGTACACATTTCCACTGAAAAATAGTTGACGAATAAGCAAGAATAGTAAGCAACATATTGCTTAGAAAGCAAATCTTTAAAAATATGCTGATTTTGGGTTTACACACATAAATTATTGTAAATAACTTGCAACATTTTCTATTGGTAGTTATTCAATTCTCCCATATCTTCTAACTCATTATCCAAGTTTTTAGGATATAATCCATTTGGAATTATTTAAGCAAAAATTTCACTTATTATTATAAAAACGCTTGATTCACTAGCGAAACATAATAAAAATGCAACTAAATTTATCATATCAGAAATATAACCTATATATATATAAAATAGTTTATTAAAAAGAGCAGATAGTGCTTTTTTTAAAACTTACCTACATAAGGATATTTTAAAATGAAAACCCTTAATATATTTTTAATTTGTAAATGAGGCATATCATTATTACGTTGGACATTTTCGAATAAATCATATAGTGAGAAATTCATGGACTCTTTTTTCCCAATATCTTGACTCAAATTAACTATTAATTCTTTATAGTCCTCATTATTATACATTTAATTATTCTTCATTTCATTAAAATATTTTAGAGAGTTCTAATATTCCATTTCTCTTTATTTTTTTCACTAATATTATTAATATAGTATTATAATTTATTAATTTATTGATGTTTTATATTATAAATTGGAATTAATAAATATTTCTATTTACTTTAAAACCCCTAGATTCTTCAGCCAATTTAATCCAATTACACTGTCCGTTGCCCACTTTAGTTTATTCTAAAAATTGAAAAAAAATACTTGATTTTATTATCAATAAATATTAAAAAATTGATTAATATTATATTTTTTTTATACTCAAAAAATTTCAATTCTTATTTTAATTAATTACTTTAGTGATCAAATCGTTTTGATAAAATATATCCTATTTACAAACATTGCATAAACGATGAGCATTTTCATCTTAGACTATACATCCTGGAATCTTATAAATTTATCAAATTTTCAAATATTATCTGCTAATATTCTATAAAATAGTGCTTTACTTATTCTCTAGTACCACAGTCAGAACAAACTGTTCTAAAACATCGTTTGCATAGGTGGGGTGTCTTAATAAATGCAACAAATTTAATCCTGCATAGCTCACAATGGTCTTTTTTTTAACCATCCTTATCTAGTTCAGAGTTAAGTAATGCTGCCTTTCTATTTCTCACCGATTATAACATTTTTCTCGTTATTATTGTTTTTGTCTTTTTAATATATATAGATTGTAATTTCAAGTATATATAAGATTATTTTACAATTATAATAAGTTTATTGAATTTATTTAATATATATTATAATTTTCTTAAAATATATATTACGCAAAATTATCAAATCATCACATGAGTTTTATTATTTTTGGTTTATTTCAACTTCGATTCACTACAATATAGTATTTTTCTCAATTTTAAATAAAAAATTTTTTTAAAAAACCAAATATATTATATACAATATAAATAGACAATATTTAATTATTAAATAAATTTTTTTTTTTAAATTACACATTTTTTTAAGTTGCTTGCTTGCTTATATATTTTACACCTTGACTGTCTTTCTAATAGAAGCTTAAACATAAAAATAATTAGTAATATAGTTGAGGTTATAGATAAATTTTTGAGTAAAATAATAAATATATATAAAATATAATAGAATAAAGTTTGGAAATGAAAAAGTCCCAAGAAGATAGAACATAAGACAACATTTATTAGCATAATTAAAAGGCGATGATGAATTAGATGCTAATGAGGTCAAATTAAGATGGGTTGGATGAAGCAGCTAAACTGATGGCGGAGGACCCTTCAATTTTTTAATTTGATGAACATTATGATGATATGCAGAAAACGCGAGAAAAAATCAAAGAAATAAAAAAAATGAGAAAACAAAGAATTATGTTTCTGTTATAGGATCTATTAGATAGTCTAAAATCAGAAGAGACAATGAAGTTTCTATATCTGTTGAAAGTTTGGCTAAAAGAGAAAGAATTCGACTGGGACATCCAGAAGATGAAGAATAGTTTGTGACTAGTAGTTATATGAAAAAATTAGAGGAGAATAAAAAGTTTGAAGATGAGTAGCGAAAAAGAGATCAAGAAATCGAAAAGTCAACAGTGGAGGGCAAAAGTAACATGGATAATTTCCACAAAAGTCTTTTCAATTAAGGGTACTTTGCAGGAGGGTAGAGAATTGATTTAAATGAAGAAATGAAAAAGCAAAAGTAGAGTGATCAAATATAAAAAATGCTGGAAATTAAGCAGTAGCGATTACAAAAATAAAATGAAGAAGACTTAGTTTATAGAAAATCAATTTAGGAAGAATACAAAATTAAATAAAATAATGCGAGTTAAAATAAATATGATAATGATAAAGACAGAGAAAAATTATAGAATGTATCAAAAGAAAGGGAAACTTAAAGTGATGATATAAAATAACCTAGACACAAGTCAAGATCTAAAGATAGGAAAAAAAGTAAAAAGCACCATAAAAAGCATTCAAGATCTAAATCTAAATCAAGAGATAGGAAAAAATAAAAGAAAAATAAACATGATGATAGAAGTAGAAGTAGGAGTAAAAAATAAAATAGAAGTAATAGTAGAACGAAAGAAGTAGGAGGTGAAAAAACATATTAATAAAGTAGTGATAAATAATAACCAATAAGCATTCCATAAGTAGACAAGTAATAAGAAGTAAAATAAGTTTTGTCTGCTTAAGAAAAAAAAAAACTAGCTCTGGAAAGATATAATCAGCGTAAATTATAATCCCAATAATAATAATAAGACTAAGACTAAGAATAATAATGAATCTCGTTTTTTAATTTTTGATATATTACAACTATTATAGTATATAAATTTATACTAATTAATTTGTAAAAGTAATTTTTAATATTAATATTATTTTATTTCATTGTAATAAATTTTAATATGACACATAAAAATTAATTTACCTAAAGCAACAACAGCTTCAATAAAATATTATTTTTATCATAAATTAGCTAAAAAAAAATGGACCAATCAATTTTACAAAATATTAGTAAAATATAGAGCAAATATTAGTTAGTAAGTTAGTAGAGTAAAATGGATTGTATTATTAACCCCGCTATTAAAAATGAATCAGATTTAGTAGTTAAAGTGTAATATTTGTTTTCTATAGTATAAGCATTAGAATAATATGAATAATTAATAATTTAATGATTTAGCCAAATATCCTTAAATGATTAAGTAATAAATGAGAATTATTAAAAAATGTAGTAAGAAGTAAAAAATTTAAAAGAATAGTAGGCTGATAAAATTATATAATTGTGTCAAACAAATGATAAATGAAAGCATTAGATGGAATAAAATTCATAGCTAAATTAAAATAAACTAAATAAAAGTGGCAATGAAGCATTACTAAAAAACAAACAAATAAAGGAAAATTAAAATAATTATATGTAAAAATTATTGGATTAACTAAACTAGAAAATCATAAATTTACGAAAAGCCAAATCATCAGATTAGATTTTATAGTATTTTCTTGTATATTAGCCTATGTAGACTTAGGATTTTTTGGACATAAATATCAATCATGAGGAATCAAAAATTAAGAAATATGAAAAAGGGATATATTACGGAGAAATAGATGAAAGAATTGGAAAACAAAATGGATTCGGTAATTTTATGATTTATAAATAAATAAAATTGCTCGCATTCGTTTATATGGAAATAAAAAATATATTAGGGATAATGATATATTTTGATGGAAAAATATATCAAGGATACTGGAAAGATGGTAAAAAAATGGAAAAGGTTTTTTTTTATCAATTGATGGATAATGTTACTCTGGATACTATTTAAACAATAAGCCAAATGGATAAGGCTTATTAATATGGGGAAATAAAGATAGCTATGAAGGACAATGGAAATAAGGGAAAAAAGTATTAAATTATTATATTAAATATAAAAATATATTGTAGTATCAATTGTTTAATTATAATATAGAATGGATAAGGTGTTTGGATTGGAGCCAATGGAGATTCCTTTGAAGGTGAATGGATTAATGATTAAGGTACTGGAAAAGGATACCATATTTGGATAAATGGTATAAAAAAACTAAACTAAAATAAAATATAAATGATCTTTTATAGGAAAATATGAAAACTAATATTTTATTAATACAGGAGATCAGTATTGTGGAGAATTAAAAATTGTTTAAAACACGGATTCGGTACCGAAATTTTCAATAACGGTGATAAGTATATAGGATAATATGAAAATGGTAATCCTCAGGGATAAGGAGAGTATTTTTGGAAAAATGGATAATACTATTTTGGAGAATTTCAGTAGGGAATCCGAAATGGAAGAGGAATATGGAAATAAAATTATTTAAATTAAAATGGATGTAATATGTATTAAGGAAATTTCGTAAATGATAAAAAAGAAGGTTTGGGAGTATTTGTTTGGAGTTCAGGCAATAATATTCAATAAATTTTAAATAAATTATTATGAAGATTTTATTTATCAGGGAACAAATATGTGGGGTTTTATTAAAATAACCTAAGAGAAGGCTACGGGGAGATGAATTGGAATGATGGATCTTACTACAAAGGACAATGGAAATATGGTAAAATATTTACTTTATGGTATTATATATAAAATAAATATATTTTTACACTAAATTATAAAATAAAGGATACAGAGATGGATAAGGGAGTTTAAAAATTCCTGGAGAAGAAAAGTAAAAAGGATTATTTCAGAAGAACAGATTCGTTTAGGCAAATGATTAAGCTGATAAAGAATAAGAAATAAAAATATAAAATTAAGAAGATGAAAAATTTTATTTTGATGAAGATGAAAATAAGAATGATCGCATATTAAATGAATAAATTAATATAGTAAATACTGAGAATAATGAAATATAAAATATTTAAAATGATGAATATAAAGAATAATACCAAATAGAGAGTGCAGATAATTGTGAAGATAATGAATAAAAAGAATAAATAGAATTACCATAGGAAGATTTTATATAATTAGAAGAAGTAAATTGATGTTAATAGTCTATACTATTTATTCTTAAATTAAACTTTAATTTTTCAGATTTAGGAAAATGATATGGTATAGAAAATTGAATCAGAAACATCATAAAGCCCACAAAATATATTTTAAAACTAAAAATTGCAAACAAATATAGAAAATAGTGAATAAAAGAAAATGGAAAATATGGAAAATGGAGTTTAGAATAAAGAATTGAAATTTTTTTAGGACTCATAACATATAAAATAAAATAATCCAAAAAATGAATTAAATAAATCATGTGAAGAAGTTTATAATCATAACGATGAATCGTTTGGATAGATCTGTTTAAATAATTCAGAAGATGAGTGGAACTTAACTTAAGTAAAAAAGCCAAAAAAATATAGAAAAATTAAAAAGAGAAAGAAAAATAAATAGGTTTCCCCTTAAAATCTGAACAGGAGCAACATATGTAATATAAAATCTATATTAAAATGCCATTGATTATAAAATTAATTTAAAGCAGCACAAGAAATTAAACTAACCTGTAATACCCTTAAAATGACAAGATAAAAATAGATTTCTCCTGAACAAATAAAATAAACTAAATATTATTCTGCGAACAATTTTTATTAATCGGAAGTTCGATAACAGAATTATATCAGGTTCAACTTATTCAACAAAAAAAAGAAAAAAAATTTCACTTGATAAATTGGAGACTCTTGTAAGGTAGAATGTGGAAATGATGCCTTGTCACAAAAAAACTTAAAAGAAATAAACGATAACAAGTAAGCTCTTAGTAACTTGTTTGAAAAGAAAACTCAAAACTTAAATTCACACCAAAAATTATCCATTCACTCTCTGAGACCTAAATCGCAGGAGCAGGGAGCGCAGAATTATTTTAATAAAGTTAGATAAAAGCAAAAAATGTGGGAGTCTTTAAATAAAAAATTTAGTAATTTATCTTTGAACAGTTCCTAAAAGCCCAGATAAAATCCTGGCTAGAAAAATGTCACGCCAGATAAAATTAGAAATGAAAACTCTTTTATGAATTATGGGTCAATTTATAATGAATAGTACCCAAAGGAAAATGAGCTAGACTCTTCTTTTTTATCTTAGGCTAGCCTATACCAGTAAAAACGATTCATAAGAAACGAGAACTCATTCTTTAATCCTTTGCAAAAGCAGTTTAAAGTAAATGATGACTCCGAAAAATCTTTTACTATTGATGAAAAAAGCAATCATAATATTAGACACAATTTTCCGAAAAAATTTATTATAAATAAGAGGGGAGATAATAATAATAGTATGTTTAATGGAAATAATAAAAATAGCAATAATTAACGTCATATGTAATCCTTAGATTAGAATGTAAATCCTTTAGGGTATCAGACTGATAATAATTAAAATGGACTTGGGTTTTATTCAGATACTTTTTTCAACAATGCTTACAAGAATCTGGACAAAGAAAATATAATACTAAGTAGAGCAATAAGAGTTTAAATTTGAGATAGATTAGATCACACAGTGGACAATAATTTAATTAGAAAATTAAATAAAGAACGCTGAATAACTCACATATAGAAAATGCATAAAGTTAAAATTTTAAAAATTTGAATGATTCTTTTTAATCAAACATATCTAGGATACAGACTTCCATTTCCAACAAAAGATAAAATAAAAACTAACCTTTTAGCAAAAATAATGTGTTTTTAGAAAAACTTGTTTCTGAAAATGGAAAACTTGTGGAACTTTATTAGTAAGAAATAAATAATTTTGACTAAATCTGATTATTATTATTATTGTATATTCCATTTTAATATATCTATTTATCTATTTATATGTATAAATATTAAATATCTATAAAAGAATTTTGACTTTCATTCAACAAGTAATGAAGATCCAGAATCTACAAGTCTGTTTATTAAAGTATGTCCTAAACCACTAGAAGGGGTCCAAAAACCTCCTTTTACTTTAATTTTATTTTAATCTAATGCCATAGCTAGCCCAGTTTCAACAACTAAAAAATAAATTATATCAAATTAATTTAACATTTAAAAAGCTAATTTTCATTATTAATAATAAATTACGCATTCTGGCGGTATCTCTATATCCGGGGTCATTGGGGAACTATAATAATATTTTGAATTAATAATTTATAAAATAATTTATTAATAAATAAATTACTATTATTTATCCTTTAACTACGGCTCCTTTTTCTCCCTTTCCAATTGATTCTAATCTTAAGAATCCGGCATCCATTTATTCTTCAGTGGGTCCTTGTCCGGGCATGGGGAACAAATAGGGTTCAACAAATTTAAGAACAGGAGGTACGGCCAATAAAGTTCCCAAGAACAAGAATTGAACGTAGGCATTGAAACCGGCGAAGAAGTTAGGGAAGACCAAACATTCTTGGTAGGTAAAGGTGTGGCTGTAGTTGAGGAGGGCATTAGATCTTTTGACGATTCCTGCATTTCCATCGGCCAAAGCCCACATTCCTACGAATTTTTTGATGAGTCCATTGTAGCTTAAATATCTTTAAATCATGGGTTTGAATTTCGTGTCCACTTTTTCATCGACTCCGATCTTTTTAATCAAAGGATCGTATCCGAGTTTAGATTTGGGGGGAGGGTTGCTCAAAGAGTACTGCAGTGTGGTGAAGGTTCCTCCACTCATGTTTCCATTCATATAGTCGGAGTGGGCAACGACTTGCATTCCTTGTTTGTGTTTGGATTGCATTTTATCAGCCATGGCAAATGTCAATAAGTCCCAGGGAATAGAGTCGCATCCGCAGGAGTTTATGATCATGGCTCCGGTTTTAGCTGCCAAAGAATCAAACTATTCAATCATTTATCTAACCCAGGCCACTTCTCCCTATTAAAAAAGGCAATTTTAATTTGAATATATATAAAACTCAAAACGTTATTTACTGTAATGTCTGCATAATGAGTTCCGTACATGCAACACATTCCCACCAAGTTGGTTCCGTATTTGGCATAGGGACCGACAGTAGATATAACTACTCTGGAATCGTTGACAATTTTCTCGAGTTGATCGGTGTATTGGGTGTCTGCAAGTAAAATAGGCATGTTTTCTAAGTTTGAATCATAGATTGCTAAGTTGGATCTTATTTCTTTCAATCTATCTTTAGATCTTCCGGCTATGGCCCATTTCAATTGGGGGTAGTTCTTTGCAATGTATTCACAAGCCAATTTTCCTTAAAAAATAAAATAATTCTAATTGATTGGTTAAATTTTAATATTGTATAATAAAATTTACCTGTAAATCCTGTAGCTCCAAACATTACCAAGTCGTATTTTCTCTATTCTATGGGCTTGAAATTGGTAGCTTTGTCTGCAAATTGCAATCTACTGTCCATTTTTCTTAATGTCATTTCGGGCAAATCAGGCCTGGGAGACCTCTTAAATATTAGTTTGTATATTTAATAAATTAAAACGACGGGAACCATTATCAAAAAATGAAGGGAAGGAATATTAAAAGATAGAAAACGAAATAGAAATAAACTAAATTGTTATCTCCCTTTAGTTTTTTCCCTTACATTAACTCTCTTTTTTACTCTTCTGATACTTTGACCATTTTTTATATTTATTTATTTTATTATTTTATTATTTTTTATAGATATTAGTAAGTTATCACCTAACACAATGATTCATATAAATATGTTATTCGCTTTTTACGTATTGCATGACTTATTTAAATCATGCTATTACAATATAGCAATACTAATTTTAAATATAATTTGTAGTACATTCATTCTATGTTATTATTATTTTATTTTTAAACAGGTTAAATCGAATTTTGTGCTAAATACAAAAAATATCTATTTATATTTATAGATATTAGTAAGGTTGAAAATAAATAAGTTTTACAAAATAAAAATAATTCTTAAGATATTTCATTGGATTGTATTTAAATATTTTTCTACTTTCTTTCCGAAATTGCAAAAAATAACAAAAAAAAGTAATCCCACGGAGTATCGATCTCCGGTCAAATGCGTGTAAGGCATTTATTCTACCATTAAAATATAGGATTATTTACAACAACTATCATAAAATTAACAAGAAATATAAAAAAATCATATTTTTTCCTATAAAATTAAAATTTGAGATATTACTATTAGGAAAAAAATAAGAATATTAATAATTTTCTTTCTTAAATTTTTAAGATTTAATATTTGTAAAATTAAAAAAAAAAGTAATCCCACGGAGTATCGATCTCCGGTCAAATGCGTGTAAGGCATTTATTCTACCATTAAAATATAGGATTAGACTTGAAAGATTACCATTAAGTTAAAGGACTTGGGTAATTTTATTAAAGTATAATAATAAAATATTTCTACTCTCATATAAGTGGGCTTAATAAAATAATAAATCTTTTTTAAATAAACATATAAACATATGAATGCATACTAGTAGCTAAAAAAATTAATTTTATTTTTGAGAAAAAAAAGTAATCCCACGGAGTATCGATCTCCGGTCAAATGCGTGTAAGGCATTTATTCTACCATTAAAATATAGGATTAATTTCAAGATTTTTTATTCAAATTCATAAATTATACTTCATATGGTTTAAAAAAATGAATACTATGATAATAAATACTTAATACTAAAATAAATAATTCTTGAGATTTTTATGAAATTTTAAAAATTAAAAAAAAAAAAAGTAATCCCACGGAGTATCGATCTCCGGTCAAATGCGTGTAAGGCATTTATTCTACCATTAAAATATAGGATTAGTTCTGACTTTTAAATAAATAAAAGTCAAATATTATTATAATTATTTGGCTATTGCTATTTCAGAGTAAATTTACAAAATATAATATTACTAATTTATCGCTATTTTATAATAATTTAAATTTTATAGAATTTATAAACTTTTATAACAATTTCTGAGAAATAAGCTAAAATCTTAAAATAAATAACCATAATTTTTTTTGTATTATATATGTGGATTATTATTAAATTAAATACTAAATAATTAAATAAATTCTGAAAACAAAATCAATATCTGAAAATATGAAATATTTATAATATTTTCTTTACTATTAAAATATAATAAAGCTCTAATTTTTTTTTCTAGATTGACATAGTATATAAATCTTTAAATAAAAAATTAACGACTTGAAATTTTATGCGTGGTCAACAAATTTTTTACCATGTATAAATTTTTTACCATTTGAAAATTCCTTGTGTCAAAAATTTTACAGGTAGTAAAAAAATTTGTTGACCATGCATATTCATAGCTATTTTTAATTCTATATATTTTTTTTCAACATTTTTTATGGTATTTGAATAAATTTAACTGTTTTAATTCTATTTCTATGAAGGGATATCATTTTTTTGAGTAAATTTATCCGTTTTAATTCTATTTCTATAAATAAATCATCTTTTTTTTTTTATATATTATTAAATATTATTATAATTAATATGCATCAAAATACAGAAATGATAAATCCAATTCTGCATAAAATTTTGCAAATTGTATAAAAAGATATAAATAATAGGGGGATTCAGCATATTTTACCTTCAAATAATTTAGATAATTTCTTAAATTCAATAAAAAATTTATATGAAGGCTAAAATATAGTTATACTAACAGGATTTCAATGTAATATAGATTATGACATGAAAGCAGAAAATGATGGAATCGGGGGAGCACTTATTATTGCAAAATAACTTTCAAAACTAAAAAAAAATGTTAGCATTTTAATAGATAATAGCTATAAATAAGAATTTTAAAATGTTTTAAATTACTATTGCAAAAAATAGCTTGAAAATAGCCATATATTTGGTAAAATAGATCTAAAAGGTTTTTCAGCAAATACCCTAACATAAACTGAGGTTATTGACCTCTAAAATATCAAATAGGAGTGTGATATCTATTTAGCAATAGAACGACCATCTGTTTCAGAAAATGGGTTATATCATACAATGAATGGGACTGATATTAGTCATTTAACATCTCCTATTGATAAGATTTTTTTCGAAATTAGATAAAAGGGTTGTATATATTAACATGATTAAATATTAAAGTAATAAAATGAAAATAAGAAAAAAATAAAAAACACAGAATTTGTATCGGAGATGGAGGAAATGAAGTAATTAATAAAATAAATTTTGAATTAATAGTTGACATAAAATATTTGTAAATATAATTATATTATATATTTTAGGTAGGAATGGGGAACGTTTTTGAAAAAGTTGCAAATCATGTGAAAAACGGAAATACCATAGCTGCAAACACTCTTTGTGATGATTTAATTGTAAGTGACATTAGTAATTGGGGGCTTTTTCTTTGGTAGAAGGTTTATGCTTATATTATTTCGCTTAAAAATAAAATCAAAACTTTGATATTTAAGAATATTATTATCACCAATCTGAATATGGAATTTAAGTTAGTGAAGAAATAGATTTATATAAAAAAATAGCTGAATAATAATTTAGAGATGGTATAAATAAATCGCTGAGTGGTTCAGTAGATGGGTAGCCACTTTAAAAAACTGAGGAGATTATAAATGAAATTGTATCTTAATTTAGATTACATATGGAAAAATAATAAAAGTGAAATATGATTTGCTTTGTTTTTTTTTTATTATAAATAATATTTAGCCTTTATACTTTAAAAATAATTTATTTATTATTTATTTTATAAATATAATATATTTTTGTTTTTATGAAATATTGGATCATTTTTTATAGAGTTGTTAATACTACTCAAGTTTTTTTAATACTTTATCATAGGCTTTTAAGCAGAATTCACTTTCGTCTTCATAATACTTGTCTTGGTTAAGTTATTTATTTTAAACCATTGTTATGAGTTCAACATCAAATTAAATTTCTTCTCCATCAATAATTAGACATGGTTTTTTCCTTTTGGGTTATTCTTGTTCTTTTTTAATTCGTTCGATTATTATTTATTTAAGCTATTCCCTTACCTTCTGATATCTACCATCTATTTTAGATAATAACAATATTTCAAACACTCTGTTTATTTAAAATTTGGGGAGTTTGATTTTTCTTGCAATTATATCAAAATTTTCTTGTCTTTTTGAATGCTCATTAGGGCAGTAGGCAAAGCAATACTCTTAGGCAAAATTTCATCAACAAAATCAAAGAAATGCCCCTTGATAATTTATTAAGTTTCCACTATATCTCTAACATTTTAAAAGTCTACTTCACAATCTTCTACGGTGATTTATAAACAATTTTCGTCAAAAATGCAATAATTATACACGCTTTCTGTTAATCTGCAGCCCAGTCCTTATTTAAAAAATAATTAAACTTTAATTACTCCATTATAATAAATTAATTCACAAAAATGTATATATAAATACAATAATAATAATATACCTTTTCTTTGATATTGAGGCATGATCAGTACTTGTGAAATTCTATTTCTTTTATAATTCAAATCAATATGGAATTCAGTCAGAGTAAGAACTCCAACGAACACGTATTATTGATTAGGTAGTTATTTGTAAAGGGTATAGTAAGTCCAATAGTCAGAAGAATGGCAGTATGATGCAACTTCAATGAAAAAGAGTAAAAGAGTCCATGTATTTACTCTTAACTCGTGAAATCCTTCGCACTTATCATGACTTCTAAAAATGCTATATTATACACCTTCTAAAGTAAAATTATCAATATTTTCTCCTGTTGGCTTGAAAATTTATTCTAATTGCAATTCTCTTTTAAATTCTTTCATATCATATGTATGGCTGGCTAGAGTTAAATATTAATAATAGATAAAATATATATTTACTAGTTTTTAATTTTTACCAAATATCCATTTTCCAAATATTTCTTTGTAATCATCAGCATCACTTGTTTTATCGGAATATTCTACATGTATATATAAGAAAAGCCTACCAGTTGTAAAGTAAAAGTCTATCTTTAGATCTTTGTATCCGTATATGTGTTCCTCTTCTCCGAATATTTAATGTGTATATTTGGGATTTAAATTTCCTTCTTTATCAAAATAACTAAAGGTATCGTTTTCTGTTTCGGTCTCAGTTTATATATTCTTTTTTTCCTAAATTTCAATTTCTCCATTTTCTTTTTGATAAGTTTATTTTAATTTCCTCATTCATTAATAATACTAATTATATATTTAAATGAATAAAATAATTTTTACATTATTGCTAAACACTTTTCTCTTCAAGTCCATAATGCCCATTTCCTGAAGCTTATTTACTTCTTTCTTTTATTTTTTAATTAAATTCTTCTTCTGAGCTTACAAAGTTCTGATAAAATATATTTTATTTTAATTGAAATTCAAACAGTGTAATGTATTAATAATCTAAATATTACGAGGGTAATTATGTTATAGGCTCTTAATAAATAATCACCTAATTGTTTATTAGGATCATTTGCAGCTTATAATTTTTTAAATTCAGAGGCCATCTAGTTTATATTTAATTTTTTTATTAATTATTTAATAAATAAATGTTAATTTTACAATTTAGTATTATAATATTTGAGCGCAATTTATTATATTAAATTTAATATAGTTTAGCACATAATAAAAAAGCTATTTAAAGGATTAATAAATGCTATTTAAAATACACCTTATTTATAATAATAATAAAACATATAAAATAAATTAATATATAATATATTATAAGTTAAGTTAGGCATTTATTATAATTTTACATATTAAATATATATAATATAATGTAATATACAAATAATTAAATAGATTTAGTGTCAGATTCATTTTCTTCTTTTCTTACTATCCTTATTTTTTGTAAATTATTTAACTTATTCAGAAAATTATAATAAAAATGAGTTAATTTCAGACTTTTTCGGATTGCTTAAATTTAAAACATGTCTTTCTCCTCCTTATACTAATGTCAATATAAATTATTTTTACTTTTAATCATTTTTAGCTTGCTGTATTCCTTTAATATTAATATTCATTTAATCTCCATAATGTTCCTCTAAAGCTGATTTAGCCAATTTATATCCATTTTTATATATAAAAGCCTAACCAAATTCGATTTCGATATCAATTTATTCACTTCCTTTAATCTATAAATCATAATCTTATTTTTTACTTTTCTTGTCGCTCTTTGGTTTTACTTTTTTTTAATGAGAAATATCTTTGTCTGTAGTTTTTTTAACAGAAGAAGCGTTTCTTTAATGCTTATTTTCTTTTTATATAAACGAATCTTCTTTGGATATATTTTAATTATTTTCTTATGAAATATCATCATTTTCATTTTCTGAGTCATATTTATAAGATTTAGAATTATTTTTTAATTTTTTTTCAGAAGTGTTTTATTTTTTAGCTGACTTAGATACTGTTTTGTTCATTTTTTTATATTGATTATTCTAATCTTACTTTTATTTATTTATATCTTTAACTTCTTCTTCTTCTTCATCATTTTCTTATTCATCTTCCGAACAAATGATATTTTTTGGTCTTTTTTCTTTTATTGATTTATTCTTCTTTTTTATTTTGATAATATCTTCATTTTTTATAATATCAGGATGGTTTTCATGCCATTCTTATAATCTTTGTTTATGTTTTTCCAATTCTATTTCATAATTTTATTATAAGCATTAAATTTCTTCCTAAGGTAGTTAATTGAATTCTTCAATTATAATTTAAGTAAGTTTAGATAATGGCTCAACTATGTGCATTTTTCTATATTTTTCCCAGTTATCTCTTTTAAATTAAAAAAAAGGAGATAATGGTGGCTTAGGTCTTTCCTATTAGGCTTATGTCTTTATTGTAGGTTTCATCTTTTAGTATAATATTTATAGATACTTGCTATTTAACTATTTTTATACTGTTAAAATTTATTTAATTGCTAAATATTTTCATATTGAATATTAATTAATAATATTATAAATTTAAAATTTATTTACCGCATATATATTTTTATATTGATTGTAATATAAATAATAAATAAATTAACTAAATATTAATATAAATTACTTTTTTTAATTAAGTAAATAGTAAAAATATTAATTATGATATTATAATATACTTGAAAAAATAAATTTTTCAGTAATTTATTTATAATTGTATAATTGTGATCTTGAACCATAACATATTGCTCTTATTTACTTCAATAAATATAATACTTGAAAATCAAGTGTAAACTAGTTTATAAAAACAATGAAAATATAGCTTAGCTAAATCTTATGGATTAATAAAAATATAATAGTTTTTTAGCAAAGGTTATAAGTAGTCGAATAAAAAAATATTAATAAATTATTATGTTAATAATAAAATTTATTGATTTCTTTTAAAAAATATATTTAAAATAAAAGAAAGAAAGAATAATTTTTATAAGATTTTTAACATTTTAAAAATGTATATGAATTTTACATTATATATTTTTAATTTATATAATATGTGTAAAAAATAAAATGATGAATTTAATCAAGCTTCTTCTTCTCCTTCTCCTTCAGCGGTTTCGATTCCGACTTCTTCGTAATCTTTTTCTAAGGCGGCCAAATCTTCTCTAGCTTCAGAGAATTCTCCTTCTTCCATACCTTCTCCGACGTACCAGTGGACGAAAGCTCTTTTGGCGTACATTAAATCGAATTTGTGATCTAATCTGGAGAATACTTCGGCAATAGCGGTGGTGTTGGAAATCATACAGACGGCTCTCATGACTTTAGCTAAATCTCCTCCGGGGACGACGGTGGGGGGTTGATAGTTGATACCAACTTTGAATCCGGTGGGGCACCAATCGACGAATTGGATGGTTCTTTTGGTTTTAATGGTGGCGATGGAAGCGTTAACATCTTTAGGGACAACATCTCCTCTGTACATCATGGAGCAAGCCATGTATTTTCCGTGTCTAGGGTCACATTTGGCCATAGCGTTAGCGGGTTCGAAAGCAGAGTTAGTGATTTCGGCAACGGATAATTGTTCGTGGTAAGCTTTTTCGGCAGAGATGATGGGGGCATAAGAGGAAAGCATGAAGTGGATTCTGGGATAAGGGACCAAATTGGTTTGGAATTCGGTAATATCAACGTTTAAGGCTCCGTCGAATCTTAAAGAAGCGGTCAAAGAGGAGATAACTTAAGCGATCAATCTGTTTAAGTTGGTGTAAGTGGGTCTTTCGATGTCCAAGTTTCTTCTGCAGATATCGTAGATAGCTTCGTTATCTAACATAACGGCAACATCGGTGTGTTCTAATAAGGAGTGGGTAGATAAGATGGAGTTATAAGGTTCAACAACGGCGTTGGAAACTTAAGGAGAGGGGTAGATGGTGAATCCTAATTTGGATTTTTTTCCGTAATCGACGGATAATCTTTCTAATAAGAGAGATCCTAATCCGGATCCGGTTCCTCCTCCGACAGCGTTGAAGACCATGAATCCTTAGAGTCCGGTACAGTTGTCAGCTAATTTTCTGATTCTGTCTAAGCATAAATCAACGATTTCTTTTCCGATGGTGTAGTGTCCTCTGGCGAAGTTGTTGGCGGCATCTTCTTTTCCGGAGATTAATTGTTCGGGGTGGAATAATTGTCTGTAAGTTCCGGTTCTGACTTCATCAATAACGGTGGGTTCCAAATCTAAGAAGACAGCTCTGGGGACGTGTTTTCCGGCTCCGGTTTCGGAGAAGAAAGTGTTGAAGGAATCATCTCCTCCTCCGATGGTTTTATCAGAGGGCATTTGTCCATCAGGCTGGATTCCGTGTTCTAAACAGAACAATTCCCAACAGGCGTTACCTAATTGGATACCTCCTTGTCCGACGTGGATTGAAATAACTTCTCTCATTTTATTTTTTTGGATAAATTTCTATAACTTTTTTTATGAAAATTATTGAACTTTTTTTGAAAATATTTATTTTATTTATTATAATTAATTTACAGATACAATCCCCTTTTAAAGTGTATAATATCAATTATTTAAACGTTGTATAATTTAACTCTTTACTTTAGTTATTAATATATTTCAAATAATCCCTAAGCTCGATAATTAATAAGATTTTGTGATTACATTAATTAAAATTTTAAATATTCAAAATTTGATTGGATTAAGTTAACATTGAGGAAAACAAAATAATTTAATTTATTTTTTAATATTATATTTTAAATCTATAAATATGTGAAAATTAATATTAAATATTAAAATTACATTTTATAATCAATGAATTGGTTACTAATAAAATAACATTACCATATAAAATGAATTATTGATATGTTCATTTAATTTTTTTTGACTCATAATTTGTAATATATTATTGCTTTACTTAAATATTAGTTATGACTCCTTATTTTAAGGAAAGTAAAAAATATTTAATAATTAGATATATTCTTATTTAATTTTTCAAAAAATATCATTACCTATTTGATTATATTATATTTTATTTATATTATAACATGATTAATATCTAAATTTATTTAGTGATTAGGCTTAATAATATATAAAACTGTTGAATAATATTTAATTTGTTATTAAATAAAAAAAATTGTAATTTAACTATTAATTAACATTATATTTTTTAAATTTCTTAGATATAATATTACATTATAATATAAAATAAAATTTTATGTGACGATAAAAGTAAATTATAATATTTTATATATATGCTATGGAACATTCAAGCTTCTTCTTCTCCTTCTGCTTCTGCAGTTTCAATTCCAACTTCTTCATAATCCTTTTCCAATGCGGCCAAATCTTCTCTGGCTTCAGAGAATTCTCCTTCTTCCATACCTTCTCCGACGTACCAGTGGACAAAGGCTCTTTTGGCATACATTAAGTCGAACTTGTGATCTAATCTGGAGAATACTTCTGCAATAGCGGTGGTATTTGAGATCATGCAGAGAGCTCTCATGACTTTAGCTAGGTCTCCTCCAGGGACGACGGTGGGGGGTTAATAGTTTATTCCAACTTTGAATCCGGTGGGACACCAATCAACGAATTGGATGGTTCTTTTGCTCTTTATATTGGCAATGGAATAACATACATCCTTAGGTACTACATCTCCTCTGTACATTAAAGAGCAGGCCATGTATTTTCCATGTCTTGGATCACACTTGACCATAGAGTTTGCAGGTTCAAAGCATGAATTAGTAATTTCGGAAACTGATAGTTATTCATGATAAGCCTTTTCGGCTGATATAATTGGAGCGTAAGAGGATAACATGAAATGGATTCTTGGATAGGGGACCAGGTTGGTTTGGAATTCGGTAATATCGACATTTAAAGCCCCATCAAATCTTAAGGAGGCAGTCATCGAAGATATAACTTGAGCGATTAATCTGTTTAAGTTAGTGTAAGTGGGTCTTTCGATGTCCAAGTTTCTTCTGCAGATATCGTAGATAGCTTCGTTATCCAACATTATGGCTACATCAGTGTGTTCTAGTAAAGAATGCGTAGATAATATTGAATTATAAGGCTCTACAACTGCATTAGATATTTGGGGTGAAGGGTATATTGTAAATGATATTTTCGTTTTCTTTCCATAATCTACTGAAAGTCTTTCTTATAGAAGGGAACCAAGTCCTGAACCAGTTCCTCCTCCCACAGCATTAAATAACATAAATCCCTATAATCCTGTACAATTGTCCGCCAACTTTCTGATCCTATCCAAAGCTAAATCTATAATTTCTTTTCCAATGGTATAGTGTCCTCTAGCGAAGTTGTTTGCAGCATCTTCTTTTCCGGATATTAATTGTTCGGGGTGGAATAATTGTCTGTATGTTCCGGTTCGTATTTCATCAATAACTGTGGGTTCTAAATCTAAAAAAACGGATCTGGGTACATGTTTTCCGGCTCCGGTTTCGGAGAAGAAAGTGTTGAAGGAATCATCTCCTCCTCCGATGGTTTTATCAGAGGGCATTTGTCCATCAGGCTGGATTCCGTGTTCTAAACAGAACAATTCCCAACAGGCGTTACCCAATTGGATACCTCCCTATCCTATGTATATTGAAACTATTTCTCTCATAATAGTAGATTTTTTTTTATTTTTATTTTTTAATTAAAAAATTAAATAATATTTTATGGATTATATAATTTTTTTATGTATTGTTATTTTGTTTTTATTTTTTCAATTAAATGTATTTTTTGTTTTATACTACTTTTTTTAACTATAAATTATTAATTCTGATAAAGTACATAGTAAACTAATAAGGTATAATATAAAATAAACACTATGAATTGTTACTAGAAGTTAAACAAAG